>CM076581.1:1677487306-1677705301 GCA_034641835.2 Pinus albicaulis
CACACTATCACTGTGCTTAGCTCTTCTCCTATGCTCCTAAGGGTTGTTTTCCCTTGCTCTTACCACTATGCATCTTGTCTTGTACGAATGCCTACTTGTGAGAGTGTCTCTCCTTTTTCCTTTCTCAATTTCCCGTCGCATGTTGATCAAAGCCAACACTTCCTACAGAACTGGCTCATCATTTTCTTGGGCAACCATACTCTATTTTTAATGTCCGTACCTTTTCATTTTTAAATTCAATAGGGATGTAGGTGGCCATTAAATGCAAGCTTATGAACCTAGTTATTTCCCCAAGCAATTCCTAAGCAGCTTCCCCTTTAAAGACTCTGAATATATGTACAATTCATATAATAATATTTACATGAAGGGTAACAAAAAAATGTTTGTTACAACCTCCACTTTAGTTAGCAATGGTGTTTGTCCTACACCATTCAAACCTTTAGATGAGGTACTTTATGGTGTGGCTCCCATTAAACTCAATGATGTTTTGTGTGGTTATCTATACATGTGGAAACAACATGACATGTATCAATTTAGATACCACAATGTCACCATCATCTTCAAAGAAAAATCCTACATGATCTCATTGGTAACATATTTTAACAAAACCTCTTTGATTAGTGCCAAGCATTAAAGTAAGTTGATTGCCAAATTTGGGAGGTTTGTGCTCTTAATGGTCAAGTAAAGACTCGGGAGAAATAAAGAACATTGCAACTTCCAAGGCTTTGACAATATTTTTAGAAAATTAATAGAGTAAACTAGATTAACTTGTGCTAAAGTACTAGGACATATTTACTTTCCCCACTTGAATACCAATTGCATTGTCATGGAATAATATAACCTTGAAAATCGGTATCCCTCTTGCTAATGGTCCTAGATACAAATTCAGTTTTTTGGAGAACAATGAGATGAAACGATAAATCCAAGGATTCTTTAAAATGAGTCACATATGATCTAGTTCTTCAAATTGCGAGAGTCTAGTATTGTTAGGTTAGAAGAAATATGGGACATGATGAACTTGTGTTGACTACATAAGTTTGAACAAGATAATACTGAAAACATGCACCTCATTCCTTGAATTATTAACTAGATATATGGGCTCAAATTTTCCAAATTCTTAAACAAGAACGATATTTAAGTTAGGCTACTACTAGGTACCAACTAAACTAATGGATGTGTGGAAGACAATGTTCAAGTCCAAAGAAGAAATGTTTGAATAATTAGTCATGGGCCTACTCAACTTGACTAACATGCCTAAGTAGTCAAGAACATATGACATCCTATGATCATTCAATGATTTATTTGTGGTCATCTACTTAGACTATATATTTATCTTCAACAGTACAAGAACCATTTAAAGTACATTCAATAAGTGCTCATCATTCCACATTCATTAAAAAATTGGTTAGCCTCAAGGGAACTCACAAAAATTCATAACTTCTTGGGCCTTTCCAATTAGGCTACCATAGGTTTTTGTTGGATTTTTGTGACTTCTCATGCCCCCATTGAATCAAGAAACAAGAGGGGGAGGAAAATCTAAGCTAATTTGGGCCATGAAAACAATGATAGGAATTTGAAGAACTCAAGCTTTGATTTTGTTTGACATAGTTCTCAATCTCATCTATGGATGCATAAGTATATATAGATTTTAGTGCTCAAGGAAGTATTGATTATCTTGTTACAAAATATTGATTTAACCTTTCCATCGAACAAGTATGTGAGGTGAAATCTAGTTTGTGAATTAGAATTGGTGCATGTCTACTTAGGTTCTTACTTACTGAGGGAAAGAAAGGAGTTAATTGTCTAAAGTGCATTTTAGTTAGGTGATAATTTTCATAACATATCATCCATAGTCAGTGTAAATAAAATACCAAAGTGTGAGGAATGAAACACTCGATGAAAGGGACAAGAAATTAAATTTCTCAACCTAAGGGTATTAGCAATAAGTCGCTACATGACAATTGCACATTATGTTTTAGCTATAAAGGTATGCATTTTAGTTCTCACTTTTCCTTCCATTTTCATTACATCCTATCCACTTTCGATTTTCCTTGTAGCACGCCCTTCAAGCACTCTCCCTAAATAATAGCTACAACCAAGAAAAAACTACCTTTTTCTTATGTTATTCCTCGTTATTACAAAAATACATAAAATTCAAAATTACACACCATATATAGCAATGTAAGTGTGGAGCAAAACTCCAATACAAATAATAATAGGATAAACTCCTCCAAATACCCAAATAATTTATAAATTTCAATCACATCCATGTCCTCCATAATGAATACATGATCTATATATATAAATATCCACACATTACACATTATTAGGGGAATTTTGAGGTCTAAATTGGGCCTCAAAACACATAATTTACTATCAAAATCCACTTTATAAGAACCAACTAGAATTAAGAAGATGAAATCATCCCCTGGGGATGACTTGGAATTGCTTGAGTTAAAGAAAATTAGTTGTCACTTTCTAAATGGTAGATGGAAACCTAGATTTAACCATGGAAATAATAGTACTTTGTCCTTTCTCAAATTTCTAATAAAATAATATTAATATCTTCTCATTATTTTTAGAAAAAGAAAATATCATACTTCTATAAAATCTCAATATATTGGCTTTTTTGACTTTCTCATGTTTTGGAAAAAGAATGATTGTAGTTGACCAATGCGAGTTATTTCAAATCCTATAGATAACTCAAACTAGTGCGAGTTATTTTAGATCCTACTATCGATTTCATAATATATACATGTAGGAAATACATTCACAATAGATACAAACATAGGGAATGCATCTCTTATTTCCATATCGAATTTTTGAACCATTACTCATGTATTAGAGTGGTGTGGTTAATTCACATCAAATTCATTTTTTTTTTCCCTGTGTAAACTAAGAAAGAAAATCTTCTTGGATTGTTTTAAATCTTTTTATCCATGGACTATGTGATGAAATTTTTATTGATTGACCTCGATGGTTGTTTGGAAGGCCCCACTAATCGATGAATAACATGCATATAAGGTTGAAGACGAGTTAGAGTAAGGTGTATGTAGCTATTGGTCACCTAGACGAAGGTGTTAATAGAGAAAATTGCTCATTTTTTAGGAGAATAACTCCTTTTTAAGAAGAAAAACCCTTGAGAGTCAGACATTCCTCCTCAAAAACTTATATTCTCCTCTACCCTCTCACTTTCCAAAAGATATTCACTCAATTTTTTTAATATCAGGTAAATACCATCAATATTCTAACAAAATATCACCTATAATATGCACAATATAACTATACCACCTATGTTGTTTGAGAAATTTTGAGGGTTAGGGTATTTCCTTTTATGAATTTGATCCATAGTTTTGGACACCACCATTGAGGTAGGGTCAGGATTTCCCATTTTTTACTTTTATGGTTTGATGTAATAGTTTATATATATTTTATTTTTAGTTCAAAACTGAATTCTTATTTCCTTATTACTTGGTCTAATACTTATCTCAGATCAAAAATATCTACTTTTTTTTTAATTAACCAAAGCAACAATGCTATATTCTATCATTGCATATTCAACTTTAATTTCATATACATCAAAAACTACTACTAGTGAGGATGGTAACGTTAGTGAGGAAGTTGGCATTTGAATGCACTATAATAAGTCAAGATTGCTAATTCCTTTACCTGTTAGAGAATCATAAAGATAGAATATTATTTTATTCTTGATTATTTACTTGTGATATTCTTTACTTCTTATTATGTTCTTCTTATGTTATTTCTTCTTAGTTCATCAAGAAAATATCAAAACAAAAGAACATAGATCAAGGACACCATATGTAAGCCAACAATCAGGGAAAAATCCCACTC
The DNA here is from genome assembly GCA_034641835.2 of Pinus albicaulis. Lineage (NCBI taxonomy): Eukaryota > Viridiplantae > Streptophyta > Pinopsida > Pinales > Pinaceae > Pinus > Pinus albicaulis. The sequence goes on from CM076581.1 coordinate 1,677,491,159, forward strand.
TAGGGGAAAACCCACTCAATAATTATTCCTTCAATAATAATATTGAGACCCTAGACCTTGACTTAGACTTCCTCCACACCAAGTCAACCTTCCTTTTGATCCTTCCTCAATATGGAAGCAACAACAACATCAACAACACTATGCAGTAGTTACTTCAACCTTGCTTCTGGAACTTTGATCTTGGAGGAAATACTTTGATCTTGCTTCTTGGAGTTTGATTTTGACCCAATACAACTTCTCAAGGTAGAAACATCCAGTAAAATCAACTTCAACCTATTCTTTTGTTGGCAGCAAAAACTGGAAGAAACTGAAGCAACAACTGACATAGAAGAATAATTATACTTCAAACTTCCAAACTAGAGCATGTGAGAAAGAGAGAGAGAGAGTAACACCAAAATTTTTATTTTCTTCCAATCCTTTAGCTTGTCCAAAATCGTGCTCCTTTCGAACCCTTCCTTCACTTAGCACTTTTCCTTGATGCAACAGATGATATCGAAAATTTGTGTGTGAGAGAGATGTCTCTAAATTATTTCAATCTCTCTGTATTTATAGGCTTCTGATGAGTTTGAATTACCATACTTGAGGCCGAATTGATCACTTTAAGGTCGACTTGATGTGGAGGCTCCATAAATCATATTTAAGTCAATACTTTACCTAATTACTTGATTCAAAATTCCAGTATGGGTCAATTTAAATCTTTAATGACTCTATAAACTCAGAATAAATCCTAGAAGTCCACAATGGGGACTTTGACCTAAAATAATATGAACCAAGCATGGAACCCATGCTTTAATAAGTCATTTAATAATAATAATAAAATATTTTCTTTATTATTTTGACAAGTACAATAAATATTGATTCAAATACAATTTATGAAGATCAAACCTAGTTAAAATCTGAAACACTCCCTCTTAACTATGGAGGTATTCATAATACACTAGTACAAGGAAGATATAAAATATGTAAACTATGAATAATTTTTAGGCACTTTAATGCCATGGACTAGATTCCTGACCAGGTAGATCTATCCATTGGTCACTCAACAATTTAGGCACCACAATTCCATGGACTAGATTCATGACCAAGGTAATCTATCCAAATGGGACTAAGATGGACTAAAGCTTTTAGCCTTTATAGGTACCATTAGGCTTACTTACTAACCATCAACCCATGGAACTAGGTGCATATTAACCTGATGCCACCCTCCCTAACATACATCAAAATAGGGTGTCAACCCGATGCATTTCTTGGCACTACTTAACTCAAAAAGCCTCAACACCCCTTGATCCAACAGATCAAGTATAATCAATATCTCCCAATCAAACCTATTGGTAACCAGTATGCTATAAAAAAGCCTCGAGAGATTTTGTTAGGTCCCTATAATACTAGTGTATCCCCTTATTATTATTGTTAGTATAGCCCCCTTATTTTTATTGGTATTCCCATGTAGTCCCCATATTGTTATTATTGTGCCCCATAGAAGCCCACTATTGTTATTTGTGTGCCCTTACATTTTTATTGTTATGTTGGCTAGGAATGTATTGTGACCCATTGGACTCCTATATATAGAAAGGAGGTTTTGTCCTTTGTATCATCCAAGAATTTTTCATTCATGTAATGTAAAGGAGGTTTCCTTAGGAAAATCGTCATAACTCTCTCTCTGCGGGCATCGGATTGGAATTATGTAAAAAGTGGCAAAATTAAATGGAATGTAGTTTCTTGTGTATCAATTTTAGAGAAGGAAAAGCCTTGCTTGTGAAACACAGCAAGGATTCACTCTCTTGAATAAGTCCACAATTAGATCATTATTAGGATATTGACATAAATTCCTTGAATAACCAAATTGGGTCGACCTATGGCATTGGAAATAAGACTCGGAGGGCTACACAACAAAGGCCGAAGTTCAGATCTTGAGATCCTAAATTATATAGTTACAAACTGCTTCAATATCAGACTCCTAAAAGAAAGAAAAGGTGTATATTTATTTTTTAAATTGCATAAATTTTGTTTTGAAAAAGCGGTGAAGTGATTACAAGAGGCATATTGAAGCATTGTTATCAATATTTGGTTAAATAATGCCTCCCAAAAAGAATTATACACCCATTAAATAGCAAAATTATATGGCGCATGAAGAGGAAGAATTGAAGTATGATATATCAAGATTATGGTACCAAGTGCAACAAATTTCGATCTCACAAAGAGAAACCAAAGATGACATAGATGGTTTAAAAGTAGACATGGAGGCTAAGATGGATGGTTTGAAGAATGAAATGGATGCTAAGATCGATGGTATAGAAGAAAAAATAAAAGGAAACATGGAAGACATGAATAATGATCTAAAATCAGACATGGAAGGTTTAAAAGAAGGATTGACAAAGTTGCTACAAGAAATGATTCCTAATGGACAAAATATGGAGCAAGTCCCAGTTCAGACAATATTTCTAGAACTTGAAGAGGAAGGAAAAATAATATGGAACCTGATGCAGTCACAGAAACAAGAACTCAACAATTACGAAATCGGTCAATTTCAGAGTATCTCATCAAGTGGAAGAACTTACCCACTGAATATTCCACATGAGAGGATGATAATTTTATACAGAAGAATCCATAAATAATCAAGCGTTGAGGAAAACACTTGTTTGAAGGAGAGGGGAATGTTAGGTCCCTATAATACTAGTGCATCTACTTATTTTTATTGTTAGTATAGCTCCCTTATTATTATTGTTTTGCCCATGTAGTCCCTATATTGTTATTATTGTGCCCCATAAAAGCCCACTATTGTTATTTTTCTGCCCTTAGATTTTTATTGTTATGTCGGCTAGGATTATATTGTGACCCATTGGACTCCTATATATAGAAAGGATGTTTTTTCATTTGTATCATCCAAGAATTGTTCATTTATGTAATGTAAAGGAGGTTTCCTCCTCTAAGAGGTTGATTTCTAAGGCATTGATCTCTCTTTTCTTCTATTTTGTGAGCTAGTTTCATAACATATTTACCTGTACAATCACAACCCCAATCAGAAATACAATTTCAAATACATAATAAAAGAAAACCTTTTGGGTTTCGATGTTTCCCTTCAACTAATCTCAGTAGGACTATCAGTTGAATATTTGAGAGGAGATTCCTCTTCCTACTTCACATGTAGAAACTTATCTTCCAGAATGTATTCTCCAATAAAAAATTATGTTGTGCCCTCTCTCTTAACCAGGGAGGGTTCTTCTATCTAGGATCCCTCTTAATGTAGGGTGATTAACTTCTTCCTTTGGTGTTGGAGAATATTTTATGGGTTCCATCTTTCTCATAATATTAACTTCTCTTACGGTCTTCTTTAGCAATATGATGTACCTGCATATCTTAGATAACAAGTACAACCAATTTTGTAGAAGCATGAAGTTAGTCCTAACAAAAAATTACAGTAGCAGAAGAATTTAGAATTTATATAATCAACAAGAGACTATACTTCAATACTTCAACTTTTAGCTTAGGTTTGTTACAAACCCTAAATCACATTAGCAGTTAAATCAAGATGACAAAAGACTAGTTCTATCATATAGCAATCCCTAGAAATAAGAAAAATAAAGATATCTAATAAATTTTGAAAGCCATATGATGGAATATCCACTAGGGTTTTATGCAAACCCTAGATTTCACTCAACCAAAACAAACACAACATTAGTAGATTCTACTAGGGTTTGATGTAAACCATAGTTTTTTCATCTACAAATCCTCAACAAGCGTTATATAGATTCAAATGAATACATATACTAGAGAATTTAACCATTACTAAGGCTTAGTTGTAAAACCCTAGACCATTTCAATCATCATCCTATAATTTCAAACTTTGACTAGAGCTTGTCTCCAAACCCTATAACTTCTGACCATTAGAAATTTGATCAACAAACATATCTAGGATATTACCATCATGCATACGCATATCATATGTTAGAAAATTTTAATATATTATGCATATAACAACCTAGACCAAGCTAGGGATTTTAATCAAAGGAACATATACCCAGGGTTTCATTCCTAGGGATTTTAATAACAAGGATTTTTCTTGTAGACCTAACCAAAACCTAGGGTTTCGGTTCATGTCAAAGAAAACGCTTATTTTATCAAAACTTCAAAGATTTGAGATTTCAAACAACATCATTTCAACCGTAATAAGTTAGAGCTTTCATGATAATATCAAAATACCAAACATGACATCATCAATATATCAATTAGTATAGCAATTTCTTCATTAATAATCCTAAGTAGGTTTAGGGTTTCGCACATTATCAACATACCCTTAGGTTAGGGTTTTCCATAAAACCTTTCAGGGTTATTTTTATGAAAAAAATTAGAGATATATGAGGTCGTTAGATTCATCAAATGATGAATCATCCCAAACAATAATATTTTAAGATTAAGGAGAGATAGACACAACAATAGTTATTAATGTAGAATGGACATACCAAAGAGAATAACAAGACTTTATAATCTAAGACATACCTTTGATATTTTGACACACCTTTTTGATTCCAATGCTCTGTCTAGTGAGGCATTATTTCTTAATCCTTGAGGCATTCTCCTATTATTATTTAGCATTCAACAAGTTAATTCCTAGACAAGGAAATATAGGTAGAAAGGTGATTAGTATTTAATATAATAAAAACTTTAAATAAGTATATGAAAACAAATAGAGAGGGAATGAGTAATTATCTTGAGGATTTGTTGTGCGATTCCTCCAAAGCTTTGAGGGATACCTAAAAACTTATAAAATAAGAAAATTTATTTCCAAAAGGATGTTAAACCTATAACTAAATATAAATTATACAAATGAAATATCTAAATTTAGGAACAAGGGGCTTAGTAATTTAAGTCCCTTATGTAATTTTCTTCGGGCTTTGCTCTATTGGGAGAGGATACTTCTTTAGCCATATTTGCATGATTTCTATCTCTTTTCTTGCTTCTAGGATTGTTAGGACACTCACTTCTATAATGCCCCATTTTTTGACAACGATAACATTAAATCTTGGACATATCAACCTTCCTCCTTGGCCCTTTCCTATTGAAGTTTCCCTTTTGATGAGAAACATAAGCATTTGGGACTTATTCATTGTTGGCAACCATTGAGATTATTAACTCTTCTTGACTGCAGGATGTCCATAGTTCCTCCGAGGTGGGATTTTCTTTCCAGCTGTTGAGCCCTGAAGCAAATGTACTCCAAGTAGGTGGCAACATGAGTAGAGTTGTGATCACAAGTTCTTTATCTGTCATCATTTCATCAATGGAAAGAAGGTCATCTATTATTATTTCTATCTTCACAAATAAAGTGGCTACAGTATCCTCCTTGGTCATCTTATTAGTCTATAGTTCATTTTTCAAGCTTGCCACTTTTCTAATATTCTTGATGGTGAATAGTTTTGACAAGGCTTCATACATTTCCTGGGCATGATAAATGTTTGCTATGAAGGGGAAAAGGTTATAATTTATGCCTTCAACCATAAAAGTCACAAACACCAATTATGTTTCTTTGAATTTTACCTTATCCTCATCACTTGATTCTGTGGGCTTCTTCACTTTTCCCTTTACCAAATATACTTTTTATTTTCGAGGATGAGATCAATCCTCTTTTTCCAATATCTATAATTTGAAGCTCCTTCAAGATTATTCTCTCCCTTGATGGTTTTATAAATCCTCCTTGTAGGTAGTGAAGACTTCTTTCCTTAAAGAGTTTCCTCTAATGAACTTCTTATGTCTCCTTAATAAAATCCTTGAGACTATCTTTTCCTTCTTCCTTCACCAAATCTATGATACCATGTTAGAGAATTAGAAAGGAAGAAATATTATCTTATTCTTGATAATTTACTTGAGATATTCTTTAGTTCTTATTATGTTCTTCTTATATTCTTTTTTCTTAGTTCATCAAGCAAATATCAAAGAAAAATCACATAGATCAAGGACACCATATGTGGGCCAATAGCCACGAAAAAACCCCACTCTAGGGGAAAACCCAGTCAATAATTCTTCCTTCAATAGTAATATTGAGACTCTAGAACTTGACTCAGACTTCCTCCACACAAAGTCAACCTTCCTTTTGATCCTTCCTCAATCTGGCAGCAACAACAACAACAACAATAATGCTATGCAACAGTTTCTTCGACCTTGGATCTTTTACCTTGGTTCTAGAACTTTGATCTTGGAGGAAAGACTTTGATCTTGCTTCTAGGAGTTCTATTTTGACCCAATACAACTTCTCAATGCAGAAATATCCATCAAAACAAAATTCGATGTAATATTCCCAATTAGCCATGAGCTAGTTGGAATATTAATTTTTGTTTTGTTGCTTTGTTTTATGAATAAGAGGACAATGAAGGTCCATAAGTCTCCTTAATAATGAATAAATTAATTCCAATGTAAAAGTAAAACATCGTGGCAACTTAATTAAGCACCCTTAGGTGTGAAAAGGGGCTGGAACGTCTTGACTAGGTCAACTTTGACCAAATCAACAACGCTGTCATGGAGGAGTGGCAATCAATGAGGGACAATGCAGTTTTAGATGGAGACACCTTGCATGGAAGTAGGGTCATAAATGAATGGGGCTTAGGGTTTGGAAGCTCATGTCTTATAAAAGGAAGAGGATGGAAACCATATTGATTATGTATTGGTATATGATATTTCTGAATATATGGTTTGTTTATACATATAGCTTTCTTTGGCTATTTATGTAAGATTGCAAGTGTTGTTTAGCACTGGGTGCTCCTGATCGGGAAACCAACCTCTTCCATTGAGAAGCTCTTGGAGGAGCCTTGTACTTCACATCTACTATCAGGAATTTGGCCAAAGCTTCATCTTACATCTATAGTGCAGATCCTATTGAGGGTTGAGTTGTTTTGTAGGTTGCAGCAATGCAGACCATCTTTGGGTCACTTCAGTACTTATTTCTAGTGGAGAAGGGTTCCTTTCCATTGGGAGGATAGTAAGGAAGGCCCTTGTGCATATTTTCAAATCTTGGCATCAGGCCACTTATTTATTTTCCCCTATAGCGCAGTTTCTTTCTAGATCTGCGTTATTTTGAGGGAGGAGTTGCAGGGTGGTTTTGGCACACCATTTGGAGAGGAGGTTTTCGAGAGAAGGGATCAACCCTTGATCTAGAGAGTCTATTGGAGGAGGCTGCATTATTTTTCATATCAGATCAGCCACATTTTCCAGATCTATATTTTGCAGTGAATCTTCAGCCCCTAGGGCTTTGATTCAGATCTTGTACATGGTGTTTTGCTGAAAACCCTTGAGGGGTTCTTCATTGGAGGTTGTATAGTGCCTAGATCTGTATTTTTTCTATATTTTGTGGCATATATCAGTCCATGTTATGTTGTATCTTCATTTTTTGTAGTAGTTCCTTTTAAATAGAGTTGTAGCAGTCTTCCGACATTTTGATATATAGTAGAAACACCTCATTTTGAGGGTTTTGTCCATTGGAGGCTTGTTATATCTTATTATACATATTATGGCCCAGTTATTTTTCACATTTTTCTACTGTTACTATGATTATCAAGTCTCCATATTGGCCTCTTTTTTTTACAGGATGTTATACACTTCTATTCCAACATTTTTCACTATATTCCTGCTTTTTCCATTTGGGAATATTATAGTGGTATCAGAGCATAATCTTGGCACAAAATTTGCATCTTGAAAAGCCAATATGTCATCTGAAGAAGGATATCCTCTTACTGATATAGAGAACAGGTATCAAATAAGAATACACCAAAATTTTTATTATAAAAATGACAAAGAAGACAAGGGTAAAACCCCTTTATCTGGAGGAGAAGATGAAGAGAAAGAGTTTCCTAAGATTCTTCTCAAAGCTATGCAAGAAATTGCTAGAGAAATAAAGAAGATGAGGATGGATAGATACAAGGAATACCCTAAAGGATTTCAACATGGTGAAGGCTCCAGCATTTCTCATCACTAGAGTGATCAACCAATGTAGCAACAACAAGTTTCTCAACGCTATACAAGGCCTACATTCTTAGCAATGGGAAATGAAGGGTTTCAAGAAAAAGAGTCCCTTGAAGAATATTTCATGGAGTATGAGTCTCAAACTTAGATATTCAAGGACCACTTTATTTTTCAAGAATTTTTTCAAATCAAGGACAATAGGAGACCCAGGTATCACAATAGAGGTGGAGGATTCAGTCAGAATCATGATCTACACCACACTATGGGCAGATTTTTCTTACCAAAATTTGATGGTTCATCTAAATGCACTGCCAAATCATGGGTAGAGAAGCTTGAGATCTACTTTCAACTAAGAAAAGTTCCAGAAATGGAGGCCATTAAGATAGCAGTGCTGCACCTTGATGGTGAAGCACATGATCGGTGGTTCCATGGCTTGTCTACATTGGGTCATGCCAATGTGACTGCATATTCAGAGTTCACAAGGAGGTTGGTGGAGAGGTTTTATAGAAGATATCATGAAGCACCATTCATGGGGCTTACAAAGCTTAAACAACCAGGTAATCTAGAAACTTACATTTCTGAATTTTTAAGTCTTTATGTTATGGTTCCTGATTTATTTGCAGTAACAAGGGTCTATATGTTCATTGATGGGTTAGATGAACCTCTTCATGGGTTGGTTAAGTCTGCCAAGCCCAATAACCTTCAAGATTCCATTGAAAGGGCTAGAGATCTTCAATATGCATTTCCAAAAGCAAAGGCAACATTCCAGCATAGGCCCTCTTTTCCATCAAAGGGAAAAGATGAGAAGGTTCCTCTTCCAAAGGAGAGCCAATACAAAAAAACTCTTGATGATGATGTCCGAAGATATTTGAGGAGGAGGAATATTTGCTTCACATGCAAAGAATATTGGGCACCCGGACATAAATGTGCAGCAGGAAAGGCACACTACATAGAGGTCTTCTCAGATGATGAGGAGGAAGAAGAAGATGAACCAAAAAGAGGTCACAATGCTGACACAACAAGAGATGAACCAACACCATCAGGAGATGGGAATGGGGAATTTTCTCCAATTGGAGGGTATCTTGCATCATTGAGAGGAGTACCTAAGTACTTGATCTTGAGGGTTCCAGGTTCCATCTTAGATCAGAGGGTTTCTGTTTTTATTGATAGTGGGGCTACCCACAATTTTATTGATGCCCAACTAGTGCAGAGGAGGGCAATACCCACTGATTATTTTGAGGGATTTTATGTTTTGGTCCCAGGAGATAGAACTATGAAATGCATGCATTATGTTCCATCCTTATCAATCACCATGGGTACATATACATTGACTGATCACTTCTTTGTGGTTGACATACCTAACACCAATGTGATATTGGGTGTGCAGTGGTTGATTAATTTGGGGATAGTCACCACAGATTGGGAGAATTTGTAGATGGAATGGGTGGATAGAAAGAATGGTAAAAATAAAATGATTAAAGGAATGAACACATATCCCTCACATACAACTTCCACAAAGAAATCAGAGATGGATTTGCGCAGTGGAAGAAAGGACCTAATAGTCCCATCTATTATGCACATGACTTTGGCTCATGGGACATTATTATTTTATGGAAAACCACCTGGGAGGCCACATGATCCATATTTGGTGAGACATGTCTCACATCATGATGTACCATTCATAGATCCTGAAGGAATGGGAGCATTAGAAGGCCAAGATACAACGCTGAGAGTCTTGGGTAGACTCAAGAAGGAGGGAGACATTCTCCCAACATCATCATTACCCACTCTCATTTCAGATTCTGTGCTGTGGGAGGGAAAGCATGGGAAGGATAGAAACCTTCCAACATATACCTTTGGCATAGGGGATTTCAAGGAGAAGGGAAGCCATATGACATATGTTCTTTGTGATATATCATCAGCGCTGTCACTATGGAAGATTGATCCATATTGGAAATCCCAAATGTTGGTGGATTATTCCAAGGATATTTTTACATGCATGATACTGGATGACCAGTTACATGAAGAGGGCTATTAAATCCAATATTAAGTCATCTATTATCATGGTAGGATATTCTTATCTAGAGCCTCCAAGCTTAAGGAGAAGTTGCTACAAAGAGCACATGAAGAATTCCTTTTCAACCATACTTATTCCATGAAGGCCTACAACACTATCATGGAGAGCTACACTTGGGAAGGCTTTGAAGAGGAACTATATCAGCATTTTCAAAGATGCATGGACCATGTGGACTTGGAAGAAAGACATGACTTAATGAAGGAGTTATCACATCTACCTCTTTCCTCTTTTGGAATGAGAGGGGATATATCTATGGACCACTCCATTTGTATGAGCAGAAATTTTGGTGAGGAACATGCTTATGTACATAATGTTTTATTTGATGAATATTTGCATTCCTTTACCATGTATATGCATGCCATAGCTCCAAGGAGGAAAATTCTTCCATATAAAATTCATGGCCAACTTTGGGCCATAAACATTTCTGAACATGGTCACTCCCTAGGAGGATATAGGGAGATGTTGAATCATTGTGGGTGCACTCCAAAAGCACCAAACATATCTCACATTTTCAGCCATTGTGAGAGGACTTGGGCAGAAAGTAAGCGGTGGGGAAACCACTTACCATATCACTATCTGATGCAGTTAGGATATTTACTGTGCTGGTTCCACATGTGGGACTATGATCCACCTCCATTTTTGCATATTTCTGTTTGTATGTACTTGGTTTTGATCCCATACATTGATGAAGTAATTATTCTTTTTATGGGAATGATTGGAAGGAGGATGGGAGGAATGCATGTGCCCTATGGGAGAGAGATTCTCCATGTTCATTATGCTACATGTTTCAGGGAGAAAATTGGGCAAACCATGTTTGTTTCATTGAATCTATTGCTTCCTTGTGGGATGAATCATTTGCATCTCATGAGAACTTTGGAGGAGCATTTCATGGAGGGATGGATTGGGAGACACTTAGCTTATGAGGGAATATTATCACATGATATTGTCACCAATGGTGGAGGAGATGAGTTGTAGCACTCACCTTGTTAGTTTCTTGAGGACAAGAAACATTTGGGAATGGAGGACTATAGTATTCCCAATTAGCCATGAGCTAGTTGGAATATTAATTTTTGTTTTGATGCTTTGTTTTATGAATAAGAGGGCAATGGAGGTCCATAAGTCTCCTTAATAATGAATAAATCAATGCCAATGTAAAATTAAAACATCTTGGCATCTTGATTAAGCACCCTTAGGTGTGAAAAGAGGTTGGAACATCTTGACTGGGTCAACTTTGACCAAATCAACAACGTTGTCATGGATGAGTGGAACTCAATGAGGGACAACATAGTTTTAGATGGAGACAACTTGCATGCAATTAGGGTCATAAATGAATGGGGATTAGGGTATGGAAGCTCATATCTTATAAAAGGAAGAGGATGGCAACTGTATTGATTATGTATTGGTATATGATATTTCTGAATATATGGTCTATTTAGACATATAGCTTTCTTTGGCTGTTTAGCTGAGATTGCAAGTGATGTTTAGCACTGTGTATTATAGATTGGGAATCCCACCTCTTCCATTGAGAATCACTTGGAGGAGTCTTGTACTTCACTTCCACTATCAGGCATTTGGCCAAAGCTTCATCTTACATCTAAAATGTAGATCTTGTTGAGGGTTGAGTTGTTTTGCAGGTTGCAGTAGTGGAGACCATATTTGGGTCACTTCAATACTTATTTTTAGTGGAGAAGGGTTCCTTTCCATTGGGAGGATAGTAAGGAATGCCCTTGTGCATATTTTCAGACCTTTGGATCAAGCCAATTATTTATTTTCCCCTACAACATAGCTTCTTTCCAAATCTGTGTTATTTTGAGGGAGGAGTTGCAGGGTGGTTTTGGCACACCATTTGGAGAGGAGGTTTTCTAGAGAAGGGATTAACCCTTGATCTAGAGAGTCTATTGGAGGAGGTTGCATTATTTTTCATATAAGATCAACCACACTTTCTAAATTTATATTTTGCAGTGAATCTTCAGCCCTAGGGCTTTGATTCAGATCTTGTACATGGTGTTTTTCTGAAAACCCTTGAGGGGTTCTTCATTGGAGGTTGTATAGTGCCTAGATCTGCATTGGACCTATCTTTTGTGGCATATATCAGCCCATGTTATGTTGTATCTTCATTTGTTGTAGCAGCGCCTTTTAAACAACACTGTAGCAGTCTTACATCATTTTGATATATAGTAGAAGCACCTAATTTGAGGGTTCTATCCATTGGAGGCTTGTTCTATCTTATTGTAAATCTTATGGCCCATTTATTATGCACATTTTGCTATTGTTATTATGATTAGAAAGTCTCCATGTTAGCCTCCTTTTTTTACATGATGTTATACACTGCTATTCCAGCATTTTTCACTATATTCCTGCTTTTCCCATTTGGGAATATTATATATATTGGGGCTTCATCCAATATAATTCCATATTCAATTTGCGAAAAATTAAGTATTGCACCCTAGAAGTCATCAGTTAGTGTAGTTCAATTGGATAAAAAAAAGGTTAAAGTCTTGGAGAGATTAACTCAGTAAGTATTAGATTGTCATCAAACCCAAAAGTTTCTCAAATTATTGATATACTGATTGTAGACATCCCTAAATTTTATAGTTTAGTTCTTAGCTGAGACTAGTCTGAAAAATTACATGGATATTTTGCAACATACTGGTCTCATATGTGGCTCCCATATAATGGAAAGACGAACCAAATCAGATTTTATCATGAAAAACATATTAAGTACTCAGTTACAGACCTTGGGGAAGAAAATGAGTCCATAACATTTAACAATAACATTTTTGGAAATGATTCTGTAGATTCATTCTTAGGAAATTTCAGTGCGCAAAGTTCACCTTTTCATCCAATTCCGTTAAATCTCAAGTTGAATTTTTTTCTCAAAATGATTCCATTAGATGCTTCAATTTCGAAGAGTAAACTATAGTCCAATATCCGTTTTGGAAACTTTATTTTGACGGATCAAGATCCAGTGATGGAGCAGGAGCATGATGCTTACTTATTAGCCCAAAAGGTGAGAAAACAATGCTAGCTTGTAGGCTATAATTTGAATGAACTAACAATATTGCTGAATAAGAGGCATTGGTTCAAGGTCTCTGAAAAGAAATTGGTCTTTATATATAATATATTAAGGTGTTTGGAGATTCAGAGATTGTGGTAAGACAAGTGCGAAATACTATTCACTGTCTCTCAATTCACTTAAAACATTACCAATATTTGGTTCAGGACCTCACATCACATTTTATTGCTTTCAATATCTCTCATATTCCTAGATCACAAAACATCAACGTCGACCTTTTAGCTAATGTTTCCTCCAAGATTATTCTGCTTGAAGATTTTAGTCCTAAAAGATTCTCTATTGAATTAATTCTCCTACCATCTATACCAGATAATGTTACTAGTTGGCAGGTTTTTAATAACGATAATGATATTTTAAGTTTTATTACTTCTGAGAAAACATATGATGATAAAATTATGGACGACGATGAACATGATAATCAAATCAAGCAACAAACTGATAAAAATATTTTTCCAAAATCTGTGGTCAAGCTTGAAGATTTATATAATTTAAAAGATAGATTCAAGAATGTCAACAATTCTAAACTACAGAGTTCTACTCTAAGGTATGAATTAGTTAACTTATGAACTAATGATTTACATCAAGATATAAATCTAGGGCTTAGCCTTTCATTGGAAGAAATAAATGCGTTCATTTTATTATTGAAAATATACAAAGATATTTTTTCATGGAATTACCAAGAGCTTAAACCCTATGACTCATCAATCATCCAACATACTATTCCTATGGTACCTGATGTTAAACCTATTCAACAAAAGCTCAGGAAAATTCATCCGAACTTGGAAACCCAAATAAAAAATGAATTAAACAAATTATTGAAAGCCAAGATCATTTTTCTTTTTAGACATTCAAAATGGGTTTCTAATTTAGTACCTATTAGGAAAAATAGTGGAGATATTCGGATTTGTATTGATTTCAGAAATATGAACAAAGCATGTCAAAAGGATTATTTTCCATTACCATCAATGGAACAAGTTTTATAATCAGTAGCAGGTTTTGAATTAATGTCTTTTTTAGATGGATTTTCAGGGTATAACCAGATTTTGGTTCATCCATAAGATCGTTTGTGTAATATTCCAAATTTAGCATGCAACTAATTGGAATATTGATTTTTGTTTTATGATCACCTAGCAGTTGAATAAATGGGTAAGGAGGCCCATGCATAATAAAAATATGAATAAAATATCTTATAGTGTGAAAAGGGATCATCATAAGAGCTGGATTTCACACCCTCGTGTGTGAAAGAGGACATTTGCATGTGGAAAAGGTCAAGTTTGACCAAGTCAACTGCGCTGTAATAGGAGGTGGAAATCATCTTGGGAGACAACGCAGAGATAGTGGGAGGAAGATTCCTTGGTGGAGGGAACCCTAATGAGTGGGACCCAAGGTAAGAGGGCTTCCATTTCTATAAAAGGAGGGCAAGGAAACCATATGAGGATATGTTATTTATTATTGATTTTATGGTCTAGTTAGACTATTGTGCATTCTCTTGCTGTTTAACAGAGTTGTTGTGCTGCTTAGCACAAGACATTCCTATTTAGGAATTCCTTATCCTTTCAAGAGAGGCCTCTTGAGGGACCTTGGACTTCATTTCTCCACATTCAGGCTTTAGGCCAAGCCACCTCCTTCAGCTACAACGTTATTTCTGCTGAATTATAACGTTGTGTTGTAGGGTGTTGCAGTGGAGGTTTCTCAACACCACTTCTTGAGCTTATTTTTCAGAGGAGGAAGCTTTATTTAATTTTGGAGATCATTTAGGAAGCCCTTGGAGCATATTTCAGATCTTGGAACTTGGCCAACCCATTTTATTGTACCTATAGCACAGTATCCCTCAGTGACTGCATTATTTTTAACGAGCATTTGCAATGAGGGTTGCAGCGATTGTTTGGAGGGTGACATCTTCAGTGTTAGTATAAGCTTTTTACTTGGAAGATCCATTGGAGGAGGTTTGTTCAGCTTGTGCATTATCTACAACCATCTCCATCCAGTTCTTGAGTTGCAGCTGCTACTCAATCTTGATACTACAACTCTGACATTTTTTCCATTTTACATATTTCAGGAAATCATTTCCGGATTGTCTTGAAATTGAGTTTGGGAGCTTAGATCTTCACTCCCAACATTGTATGAGCCATCTATTTGTAGATGTATGTTATTTTACATTCCCATGTAGCAGTGTATGATATATTACTAAGCTGTACATGTTCATGAACACTCTGCAATATAACATCATTTTACTTTTTGCATATGTATTGATGGGAGGCTTGTTTGCCTTGATTATTTGAGTTTTATTACACTTATTTGCTGCTGATTTACATAATAAAATGGCTCCATGGTTTCCATACATTTTGGTATGATGTTGTTCACTGCTATTTCCAGTTTTGTGTTCATGTATTTCTACATTCCCCATTTGGGATATTACAGTGGTATCAGAGCATAATCTTGGCTCAGCCTGTGGAATCTCAACCAATATACTATCTAGAAGACAAGAAGAAGAAAATATGGACATAAAGAAGACTCCATTTTTTGGAGGAAGAAAGGAGGATAAACTTCCAAAAATTTTGTCTCAAACTTTGCAGAGCATTCATGAAGATCTTAAGAAGATGAGGAAGGAGATGTGTAGAGAATCTCCAAGAGGGTTTGAATCTTAAACAAACTCTGGATTTTCACATAATGAGTGTGAGCATGCAACCACACACTATGATGCACAGTGCAGTCACATGCCCAAATTTTCCATGAGAGAGATGGAAGAAGAATGAATAACTAGGAGGGAAACTCTTAGTGATTTTCTGCAAGAGTATGAGTCTCAAACTCAGAAGTTTAGAGACCATATCACTTTTCCAGAGTTTTGCAAGATCAAGGTGTAGAGAAGCAAGAAACATGATAGATTTCTTCTATCTACTATTTATGTTTCACCTACATGTTCAGCCAGAGTTTGGGTGGAAGAACTAGACACCTTTTTGCAGCAACACCAAATTTTTGAAGATGAAGCCATCAAAGTTGCAGCGTTGCAATTTGGAGGTAAGGCATATGCATGGTGGATATTTGAGTCTTTTTATTTGAAGAATTCAAATAATTATTCTTATGCTAGGTTCAATAAGACATTAGTGGAAATATTTGATGGAAAATTTTCTAAAACACATGTGATGGAACCAAACAAACCCCAGCAAACAAAAACCTTGCATGTGATGGAGGAAACTATAAACTCAGATCCATTTCAGAAAACCATGGAGGAGGCTGACATCTTGCATCATACCTTGTTAGAGGCAAAGCCTCTATCTCATATTCCTGAACAAGAGGGCATGGAGATCCCTTTTTCAAAAGAGGATCCAATTCTTGGGAGGTTTCCCATACATATTGATGAGGATGAGGGCAACAACACTGTCATGTCTAGAGTTTATCTAGCACCTCATGCAGAGGAAGAGGGAACTCTTGCTCCAACTAGAGGTATTATTGTATCATTTCAAGGAATTCCCTAGGATATCACATGTGGAGATCAAGGCAGAACTCATGATTTACATGTGCCATCGATGAAAGGGTGTGAAACTATGGAAATAAAAGGAGGAGATAGGGAGGATGACCAACATCATGAGATGAGGAGCCCACACCCCTATCTATTTTAGGAGGTTGATGCACCTAAGAGGGAGACTGTATTTCATAGTGAGGGCAAGGATAAATCTATCCATTCATATATGTAGTCTACTCTTGATGTTGATGTCTCATTGCATGGAGACATTTCACTGAGGAGACCACTAGATCAATAGAGGAGGATGGATGCTTCACATTTTGAGGCACCACTCATTGATTCCAGAGGAGTATAGACCTTGGGAGAGATTGATACAATGCTAAGAGACTTGGGTAGACTCAAGGAGAGGAGAGGCAATCTCTCAACACCATCATTACCCACTCTCAACTCATATTCTGCGTTGTGGAAGGAGTAGCAGGGGAATGATAGTAGCCTTCCAACTTGCATATTTGGCATGGGAAATGTCAAAGAGGAGGACAACCATATGAAATATGTTCTTCATGATAGATCATTAGCACTGTCACTATGGAGGATGATCCATATTGGAATTCCCAGCTATTGGTGGAGTATTCCAAGGATCTTTTCACTTGTATGATATTGGATGACCAGCTACATGAGGAGGGATATTCAGTTAGATATGGGGTCATCTACTACCATGGTAGGATATTCTTATCTAGAGCTTCCAAGCTCAAGGAGAAGTTACTACAAATAGCTCATGAATATTTCCTTTTCAACCACACTTATTCTATGAGAGTATACTGCATCATCATGGAGGGGTATCTTTGGGAAGGCTTTGAGGAGGAGATATATCAACATTTGAGGAGATGCAGGGATCATGTGGAGATGGAGGAGATACATAAATATTTGGAAGAGTTAACACAACCACCTCTTTTCTCTATGAGGATGAGAGGGGATTTATCTATGAGACACTCCATTTGCATGAGCAAAGCATATGGTAAGGGTAATGTTTGGTTGCATAATGATTTGTATCATGAATATGTGCATTCCTTAACCATGCATGTGCAGGACTTTGCTCAAAGGAGGAACATTCTTCCTTCTAGACTTCATGGTCTACTTGAGGCCATAAGAAGTATTGGTGATAGCCACTCCCTATGAGGACTTGGGGAGATTGTATCTTTTGTAGAGCATGCTCACTTTGCACCATACACCATGCACTTTCTCCAAAATTGTGAGGAGGTTGGGGCAACAAGAAAGTGGCGGGGAGGCCACCCATCATTTCATTTTTTGTTGCAGTTGAGATTCAAACTGCGTTGGCTACATTTGAGGGGCCATTGTCGTTCTCCCTTGCTTCATATGGAAACTAGCATGATTCTCATTGTAGTTCCTTATGTTGTTGTTGTTCTTATTTTTATTGGGAGCATGATTGGGGGAGTGACTCATTGGTTGGATGTGTCCTTTGGGGAAGAGGATTCCCACACTATTTGCATTGCATGTTCTAATGGGAGCATGAGAGATGATATGGCCACCAAAGAAAAACACTTTTTTCTGTATGAGGTGGGCCATGGGATTTATTGGATGCCATATGATGGTTATTTCCAACTCATCATATATGAAATGGTTTGGGCCAGCATGATTCATAACGTTGGAGAGGAGATCCTTGGAGATCTAGTCTTAATCTTGCCACTTAAGGGAAACATTATTGCAACCCAAGATCAGCAAAAACTCCACACTTATCATAAGTGGAGAGAAGGACAATGTGGGGTAGGCTACTTTGTCTACCATATTCAGATTTTTAGCCCACCTACATTGCAGGAGCCAAAGGTGGAAGAGGATTTTCAGGAGTTGCCATGTTGGGAGGTAACTCATTTTGTATGGATGATTGCTTGGGGATGGAGGATCCACATGGGACTGATAGTTACCAACACTTTTCAGATTCCATTCCTCAAGGGGACCTCTGGACAACACCTTATTTCCTTCTTGAGTACTCTACTTGTTCATGATGATAGCTATTTAGCTAACTTACATGCTTGGGAGGGGCAATATGGAGATTTATTGACGAGACAACATCTCATTATTTGGAGGAGCATATCACATGTGGATGCTACAGTAGGATGAGGGGAAAATTCTCAGTTCTATCCTTGCTATTGCTTGAGGACAAACAACATTTGGGAGGGGAGGACTGTAATATTCCAAATTTAGCATGCAGCTAATTGGAATATTGATTTTTGTTTTTATCACCTAGAAGTTGAATAAATGGGTAAGGAGGCACATGCATGATAAAAATATGAATAAAATCCCTTATAGTGTGAAAATGGATCATCATAAGAGCTGGATTTCACACCCTCATGTGTGAAAGAGGACATTTTCATGTGAACAAGGTCAAGTTTGACCAAGTCAACAACGTTGGAATAGGAGGTGGAGATTATCTTGGGAGACAATGAAAATATAGTGGGAGGAAGATTCCTTGGTGGAGGGAACCTTAATGAGTGGGACCCAAGGTAAGAGGGCTTCCATTTGTATAAAAGGAGGGCAAGGAAACCATATGAGGATATGTTATTGATTATTGATTTTATGGTCTAGTTAGACTATTGTGCATTCTCTTGCTGTTTAGTAGAGTTGCTGTGCTGCTTAGCACAAGACATTCCTATTTAGGAATTCCTTATCCTTTCAAGAGAGGCCTCTTGAGGGACCTTGGACTTTATTTCTCCACATTCAGACTTCAGGCCAAGCCACCTCCTTTAGCTACATCATTATTTCTGTTGAAGTATAATGTTGTGTTGCAGTGGAAGTTTCTCAACATCACTTCCTGAGCTTATTTTTCAGAGGAGGAAGCTTTCTTTCCTTTGGGAGATCATTTAGGAAGCCCTTGGAGAATATTTCAGATCTTGGCACTTGGCCAACCCATTTTCTTACACCTACAGCGCAATATCCCTAAGTGACTGCATTATTTTCAGTGAGCATTTGCAGTGAGGGTTGTAGTGATTGTTTGGAGGGTGAGATCTTCAGTGTTAGGATCAACCTTTCACTTTGAAGATCCATTGGAGGAGATTTGTTCAGCTTGTACATCATCTAAATCCATCTCCATCCAGTTCTTGAGTTGTAGCTGCTACTCAGTCTTGAGACTGTAACTCCGACATTTTTTCCATTTTGCATATTTTAGGAAATCCTTTCTGGATTGTCTTGAAATTGAGTTTGGGAGATTAGATCTTCACTCCCAACATTATATGAGCCATCTATTTGTAGATGTATGTTATTTTAAATTCCCATGTAGCAGTGTACCATCTATGACTGTGTTGTACATGTTCATGAACACTCTGCAATATAGCAACATTTTACTATTGACATATGTATTGATGGGAGGCTTGTTTGCCTTGATTATTTGAGCTTTGTTACACTTATTTGTTGCTTATTTACATAATAAAATGACTCCATGGTTTCCATACATTTTGGTATGATGTTGTTCACTGCTATTTCTAGTTTTGTGTTCATGTATTGTTGCATTCCCCATTTTGGATATTACAGTTTGAAAACAACATTTCGAACCAAATGGGGAACTTATGAATATCAGAATATGCCCTTCAGACTAATGAATTCAGGAGCCACATTCCAGAGAAACATGGTTATTGCATTCAAAGGATTGATAAATAAAACAATGGTAGTATACCTTGACGATATAACCATATATTCAAAAGATAGAAACAATCACTTGCATGACTTAAAGAAGATATTTGAAAGATGCAGGAGATTTGGGATCTCTCTTAATCCAAAGAATTCAATTTTTGCTTTAAGCGAAGGTAAAATTCTAGGTTTTATTGTATCAAAGACTGGAATTTGTATTGATCCAGACATGATTAAAACAATTTCAAAAATTCCACTACCACATAACAAGAAATCAATGCAATCCTTTTTAGGATAGATAAATTTTTCCAAATGATTCATTCCATATTTTTCACATATAGTTCTTCCACTACAAAAAAATTATCAAGAAAGATACATTATTTAAATGGGGAGAAGAAGAAAAGGAATCTTTTCAAATCATCAAACAAGAAATCACTGATGCTCCTTCTCTTTCAACTCATAATTTTTCCAATGATTTCATTTTATATACCTTTGCCTCAGAAATATCATATGAAATGGTATTTACTCAAACAGATGATAAAAAACTCGAAACCCCAATTGATTTTTTCAGTTTTAATTTTCAAGGAGCTGAATTGAACTATTCAGGAGCCGAAAAATGGGCATTTGCAGTTTATAAAGTGGTCAAATATTTTCAACCATTTCTTTTGAAAACTAATGTCAAGGTAATAATTCATTTCTCATCATTCAAACAAATACTTATACAGAAGGAACTAGGAGAAAAAAGGGCCAAATGGGTAACAACAATGCAAGAATACAATTTAGAGATAAAACCCGCTAAAATTGTAAGAGGTCAAGGTTTTTGCAGGTTGTTTATAGGAATGAATGACACATCACTAGATGAGGTAACAACTAGTATTGAACATTTTACAGAGGTACTCATTGTTAACCGTCAATCTCAATATGCAGATTTAATATTTTATTTAAACAATGGTCATGCTCCACAAAATTTGGATTTCAAAAGAAAATGAGCATTAAGATTGAAATCTAATCAATATCAATGAGTCAATGATGTGTTATTAAAAAAAAATATGACTATGTCTTACTCAGATGCTTAGATAAAACTGAATTACCTAATGTGCTCCAGGAACTTCATTATGGATCAACAGGCGGACACTTTGGTGGAGACACCACAACACATAAAATTTCACACGCGGGATATTATTGGGAAACATTATTCAAATATGCACACAATTGTGTTAGAAATTGTAATATTTGTCAAATTACAGCAGGAAGACAAAGAAAAGCTTCAATTCCACTTCAACCAGTCAATCTGGAACAACCTTTCGAATAATGGGGACTTGACATAATAGGTGAGATCGTTCCTCATTCTTCTAAACAACAAAAATATATATTGAATGCTACAGACTATTTTACAAAGTGGGTAGAAGCAATACCTCTTAAAACGGCCAATTTAGAAAACATTTTTGAGTTTATTGATCAATTCATCATTACAAGGTTTGGTGTTCCTAATAATATGGTATTTGACAATGCTTCTTATTTTTCGGGTAATGCCATGATTAAATTTTCTTTGAAAAGATGTTTTAAATTAAAATATTCTGCAAATTATTATCCTCAAGGAAATGGTCTAGCATAATCAACAAACAAAAACCTCACAAGGATAATTAAACGAACTATTGATCAAAACGAAAAAAACTGGCATAAATCCTTAACTTTTGCATTATGGGCAGATAGGATAACTAGAAAAGTTTCAATAAGAACTTCTTCTTTTCGATTGGTAAATGGGAAAGAGGAAATTTTATCTTTGAATATAGCTATCACATCAACAACGCTAGTTCAATTCATTAATGAACAACCTTTCTCTTCATTACAATTAAGAATCTCTGAAATAATTAAAATGGAAGAAGAAAGAGAGAAAGAAAAAATGGTACACAAACATCATCGATAGTTGATCAAAATTTTGTTTGATTCAAATATAGTCAAAACTAAACAGTTTGAGATTGGAGACTTGGTTTTGAAATGGGATAAAGTGCATGAGGATAAAGGAAAACATACAAAATTTCAAAAATTTTGGCTTGGCCATTTTCAAATAATTGAATAAATAGGTCCATCAACTTTTATGTTGCAAGATTTACAAGGGAAGAAGGAAACTCTTCCTGTTAATGGAATTGTCCTTAAAAAATATTTTTCTTAAAATAAAAATTGTTCTTTTGTATAAATATGTAGATAGGTTTAATTTAAAATAAATTAAGTTATTGCAATATTATGAAAAAGGTGACAACACTTTGTTATTCTTCTTGAACATGGAAGTGTTAATCCTTAGAGATATAAAATAAGGAAATAAATCATAAATTGAATTCTCTACTTCTTTGGAAAATTTTGATTTAAATAGCCGATTAGAAAGAAGAATACTTCCAACTGATGTGATTTGAAAAATTATTTTTACATGGATCATGTTTGAAAAGTTACTGTTACAAAGTGGGAAATTTTATTGCAGTATTAGCATCTTTTACTCAAATGGTCATCCAAAAGCTCATAAAGAGAAAAATGAGAACCTCCCCATTCATTTATATATTATATATATTTTTCAAAGTGTAATTAAAAAATATAAAAAACTTTAAAGTTGAGAGATATCATCACGATTCGATTCATCATGTTCATATGAAACTAATAAACTTGACATTATCAATTTCCTACCAAACCAAGATAATGGCTCATGGCATAAAAACCTTGAGACAAGGGATCTCATCACCAGTCAACTTGTTGAAATTTATTATAACCAGTGAATGAAATTATCACTTTTGGCCTCCAAACTAGGATAATGATTTTAAAGTGGAAAAAGAAGAAAAATCTACAAATAAAATGAGTAATTATATTACCTTTGGAGATATCTATTATATTATGAATGGGATACTGGTTCATTTTTGGTTAAATAGTAACCTTGTCAAGGTTATGAATGCCTGCTAGCAGCAGTGGCTCTATGAGTGGCTAATAAGTTTATAAAATAAGCTAAGCTTTGATTAAATTCCTACTTATCTTTTCAACTTATTAAGATTTGATTCATTTAAATAGAAATTTCATTCACAAAAGAAAGAGGAAAAATTTCGAGTAAAACTAGGGTATTTAGATTAGAATTTACCTATATCAGATTTACGTTTCAATTATTTATAAATTTCTTAGAATATTGTCTTTAAGTATTAATATTTATCAAATATTCTTGATTCATCCAATATATCACCAACTGTTGTAGTATTACAACAACTCCCCATTATCTAACTAAAAAAGATTAGAAAGGATAATGGGGACCCTTTAAAATTTTTAGGTTAATGTTTGTTTTAGAAATAAAACTTAAAGATAGGTTTTCTATTAGATTAAACTTTTTAAAATAAAGAAAAACACCTAAAAATGAACCCTCAAACCGAAAAGACACATAAGCGGGGGGGGACATCAATGAAATTGCGAACAATGAATCTTCGAAATAGCGCATTGCCGAAATCCAAGTAGCGAATGTACAATTGTGAAATGCTGAAATGTGAAGTAGCGAAGCCATCATTTAATAGATGTCAACATCGCAAGACGTCATCTGACAGATTCTGATATCACATACTGTCTTAAAACATCGCAATGTCACACTTCGAATTTTAGAGATGGCTTCGAGCATTATGAATCGCCAACAATCAAAATCGTCGATCAATGAATCCTGATATAATGACATCTATCAAAATCACACGAACCTATGCTTGTCAATTTAATGTTAATTTGAGTGTTTTATGATCTCGAGGTTTATAATTGATTTGTAATTATTTCAAATATTAATACCAAGGATTTCCCATTATGCATGAGTTAAGTTGACAAGACAATTAATGTCGTTCGAAGTGATTTCAGCTTATCCTTTATGGTTTTCTTTTCAACAGGGTAAATCCAAACACTTAGGCATAAAAGGATATCAAGGCTAATTAAAGCACGAAGGAAATATGCCACCCCATCACTATCAGTCATACAACAAGAGGAAAACAACGAAATGGATCCCCTAATCTTGAATACTACATGCAACCCATAAATTGGTTCTTCAAGCTAGGAAGGGATCTATTAGTTGTTTGAGAATGAGAAACTGCAAGTAATTATGGAGAGAAAATATGTGGCCGATGATACTTTGTCCAATGATTCAGAATCATGGATGGACACTGCTAATTATTTTCTTCACAGAATTGTTGCTCATCCTAAAATGCAACCATACACTGACTTAGTGAAATGGGTGTTGGAAAATGTAGATATCAGAGATAGACAATTTGTTACTTGAAGCAAAACTATCATTGGCTCTCTCAGGCTGTCAGATTTGAAGAATATGTATAAACTACCAGAACCCCAGAAGATATATGACGCCCAATTTTTTCAAGAGTTCATGCACAAGAATGACCATCCCGCAACTGTAATTAAAGAATGGAGAAATGATTCTAACCAGCATAAGTGCGACAATAAGGGTATGTATTCAGTTTTCTCTCTCAAAATCCCATTCTCTCAAATAGCTGCAATGATGTGTCGTCTCTTTGCATCTGTAAATACGACCAAATTTAAAAAAATTGAACAGCCTTAATAGAACAAACCTCTGATGGCTATGTTCTAGATTGGTCTACTATTCTTTCTGATAATTTGATCATATTTATCACAACCTATAGAGAAAATATAAATTCCCCACCTAATGTAGTCTGTCCTTTGTATATGAGCTCCTATATCTTAGATCCAGTCTATTTTTCCTTTGAATTTTCATCATTAGGATGGAAATGGACCACAGAAGTCAAAACCCCCATTTACGTACAATTAGATTTCTTATGGGAGTGAAAATATCATTCTCACATGTTCAAAATATGCAATGACATAATGCTCTCAGTCTTCCAAGTAATTTTTGAAAGAAAAATCCCTGGATTCACCCCTGAAGCTAACAAGAGTCTCAAGTCTGTAGGTAGGTGCTTTGGTGAAGAGAATTTACATACATCCATATGTTTGGAAGTTATGCCAATCCTCATGTCCTACCCTTGCATATACCAGAAATTTTTTTAGCCAAATAAATTTCTTATCAAACAGTTGGTCATGGTTTGACTAAAATCCTGAAAGATGCGAAAAATACCGTTTGGCCAACTTTTCCTTTTTCCCATGGTTTGTATGCCCTAGAAAATTTCAAGCATGCCTGTCTTGAAATTGATCGATCAAAACCTTTCAACCTTCTAATTTTAACTAATAGAAGTTATGATCCCTACGATATTGCTAGAGAGATAATGAATTCAGTCAATCTACGAGCATTTCCAAGCGAGCATGACAGATTTGATGATACGTTTGAATCAATTCACGAATTTTCAATAGTTCAGCATAAAGCAGATGAAATTCTCAATCTAGAAGATTCGCCAAGATTCAAAGTGGCAGTACATGTTATAGTTGCAATAGCTTCTCAAGTGCCAGTACCAGTTTAAGAAGAAGAAATTGCTAATTTTCAACAGGATGATAGGTTCATCCAAAATTGGGCAGAATTTGAGAAATAACTGCCAGAGACTGATACCGCTACCATTCAAAAGTCCATTCAGTCAGAAACCATGCCTATTGTAGGTGATACAAGTTCCATGAATCACATAGAAGAATCAAGTAAGCAACATGTTTCCGCTGATATAGATAACTCCAAGAATCATGAAGAAATCAGAGAAACCTCATTCACTACAGAGGTTTCCAAAATTATTCTTGAACAAAGCCAAATCCAAGGAAACAATGGTACATAGGAGAAACGAGAGGAAACACCAGCCCAAGATATGTAAATCATTTTGTCTTTTCCGACTACTGAAATAGTCCTGAAAGTTGAAGAGATACTGCCACTGGACGTCTTTTATAGTCCAAGGCACAAAGCTTTCATGACTAGGTCAAAGAAGAAACGAAATACAGAAGAATCTATAATATCCCAAAAGGGAAATATGCAGCAATATTAAACAATACTGCTAAAAAATAATGCAGTTCAACAAAGTAAGAGTAGGAGGCCAATATAGAGGCTCAATATATACATTTACAACAAAAAATCAAAGTTATATTGAAGCTATGAGTTATAGAACAGAAAATAGAAGACTTTACATGAAGAAAACCCTAAAAAGTGAGGTGCTGCAACCATATATTTGACTAAACAAGCTTGACAACATTATTTTTATTGGCTGAAATAGCAGTAGATTACACTTCAGATCTAGAGTAGATTTGTTTACAAAAATTTAGATCTATATTAGATCTATACACTAGATAGGCTCCTCTACAAATTCCCCTTGGGGTTTTCAGCAAAAAGTGGAGTACATGGAGTAGATCTGAGATCTTATGCAGTAGATTTGCAGAATGATTCAGAAATTCTGAAGCAAATAAAACAGTATTAAGATTAGATCTGAATATGACATGGATCGGATCTGAAATCCATGGATCACCACAGTGAAGGGTAGCACCCCAACACTAGAGATCTCTCCTCCAAAAGTGTGCCAAAACACCCTACAACTGTACACTTGCAAATAACGCAGTACTGGAAGGGAAACTGCGCTATAGGCTCTAGAACATATGTAGCCTCAAGCCAAGATCTGAAATCAGTTCTCCAATTATCCAGTACTCTCTTGTCAAGGGGATAGAAGACTTTCCCACTGAAAAGAGGCACTAGAATGGCCTAGTTTGAGTAGATCTAGCCTCCACTTGCTGCAACTTACAAAGACAACCAAACCCTCAATAGGATCTGCGCTGTAGTGGGAAGAAGAGCTTGGAAAAATGCTTGATAGTGGACAATAAATGCAAGACTCCTCCAAGAGCTACTCAAAGAAGGAGGTGGGATTCCCGATCAGGAACATCCAGTGCTAAACATCACTATTCCTTGCTAAACAACTAAGAGAATAAGAAATGTCTAAACAAACAAAATCTTAAGAAATATGATAATCATCAACAACCTCCTCATGCTGTCCTCCTCTTCCTTTTATAAGATTGAGATCTTGCAAAACCCTAAACCATCTCAATGATTTAGCTTCTTTCACATGTGCCACCTCCAACTAAGACTGCGTTGTGCATCAATGAAAATCACTTCTTCTAGACAACGCTGTTGATTTGGTCATGGTTGACCCATTCAAATGATTCAATCCCTTTCACACGTAAGGGTGTTTATTTAGATAGCCTAGATTTAGCCTTGTTCACATGTGGCATTGATTTATTCACTGTTTTAGGAGTTTTTATTGTCCTCCTTTACACATTTATTCATGCAATAGGAAAATGAAACAAAATTGTATATTCCCATTAGCTTGGGCTAATATTACAGTCCTCCCCTCAAAAATGTTTCTTGTCCTCAAGCAACTGATAAGGTGAGTGCTGCAACACTTCTCCTCCTCCATTGGTGACACCATCATGAGTTAATATTTATTCATAAGCTAAGTTCTCACCAATCCAACCCTCCATGAATTGTTCCTCCAAAGTCATTATGATATGTACATAGTCCATCCCACAAGGAGTCAAGAACTCAAATGAAACAAACATGGATAAACCAATGCTCTCCCTGAAACATGTAGCATAACGTACATAGAGAGTCTCCATCCCATGTTGTACATACATGCCTCCCATCCTCCCTCCATACAAGCCCATAAAAAGTACAAGTATGTCATCAATGTATGGAAGCAAAACTACATATACACAAATAGAAATTTGAGCATGAGGAGGTGGGTCAAGTCCCACATATGATACCAGCGCAGTGCATCTCCTTACTACATCAGATCAAAGTATGGTAAGTGGTTTCCCCACCACTTACTTGCTGCCCATGTTATCTCACTATGGCTGAAAGTGTGAGATATATTTGGTGCCTTTGGGAAGCACCCATCATGATGGAAAATCTCCCTTTTCACATCAAGGGAGTGGCCAACTTTAGAAATTTGTATGGCCCATTGTTTGCCATGAGATTTACATGATGTATTACTCCTTCTTGGAGCCATCGCCTGCATAAACATGGTGAAATAATATGTACAATCAGAAAATAAAACATGCTTTACATGATCAAATTCTTCACCAACAATACTCCTCATGAAAATGGATTGGTGCATGGATCTTTCTCCTTTTTAAAAAGAAGGAATAGATGGCTGAAATAATCCCTTCATGGAGTCATGTTGCTGCCCCAAATCCACGTAGTTCATGCATTCTTGAAAATGCTGATATAGTTCTTCTTTCAAGCCTTCCCAACCAAAGCTCCCCATGATGATGTTGTAGATCCTCATAGAATACATATGGCTGAAACCAAACTCTTGGTAAGCCCTTTGGAAGCTCTATACAAGAAGATTCTACCATGATGATAGATGAATCTTCCTTGGACTAAATAACCCTCTTCATGCAGCTGGTCATCAAGTATCATACAAGTGTTAAGATCCTTGGAATAATCCACTAACAATTGGGATTTACAATACAGATCTAAAATGCTCAACAATGACAACACTGATGATGCATCAACATAAATGTCTGTCATGTTGTTGATCTCCTCCTTATCATCTCCCATGCCAAATATGTGTGTTGGAAGGCCATTCCTTCCATTCTTCTCCTCCCACAGCGCAGATCCAAAAATGAGAGTGGGTGATGATGATAAGGGAAGAAGATCGCCCTCCTTCTTGATCTTACCCAAGTCTCCCAACGCTGTAGCTTTGTCTTCAAGTGCTCCAATCCCTCTTGGATCTAAGCTTGGAGCAGCGTGTTGTGAGGTCTTCCCCACCAAATCTGAATCAGGTGGCCTCCCAGGTGGTTTTCCACTAGATAAGAGTGTCCCATGCAGAAATATCATGAACATAATAGATGGGATTGAAAGGTTCTTGCTTCCACTGCACAAAACCATCTCTGTTTTATGTGTGGAAGTGTTATGTGAGGGGTATGTATGCATGCCTTTGATCATTTGAAGTTCACCACTCTTCTTGTCCACCCATTCCATTTTCAAATCCTCCCAATGAGTGGTGACTTTCCCCAATGTAATCAACCATTGAACACCCAAAATAACATTGGTGTCTGGTATGTCAACTACAAAGAAGTGATCAACCAAAGTGCAGGTTCCCATGGTGACTGAAAGTGATGGAACATAATGCATGCATTGCATTGTTCGATCTCTTGGGACCAAAACAAAGAATCTCTCAAAAGTATCAGTGGGTATTTCCCTCCTTTGCACAAGATTAGCATCAATGAAATTGTGAGTTGCTCCACTATTAATCAATACAGAAACCCTCTGATTCAAGATCTGATTCAAGATTGAAACTTGAACTCTTAAGGTCAAGTACTTAGGTACTTCCCTCAAATATGCAAGAGTCCCTCCAATAGGAGCAAAGGATCCATTCCCATCTCCTGATGGTGTTGGATCTCCTCCATTGGTGTCAGCGTTGTGACCCCTTCTTGGTTCATCTTCTTCTTCCTCCTCAATATTTGAGAAGACCTCTATGTAATGTGCTTTTCCAATAGCACATCTATGCCTCGGTGCCCATGATTCTTGGCTGGTGAAGCATAGATTCTTCTTCCTTAGGTCTATCCGGACTTCATCATCAAGAGGCTTCTTGTATGAGCTCTCCTTTGAAGGAGCAACTTTCTCTTCCTTTCCTTTAGAAGGAAAAGAGGGCTTGTGCTGAAAGTTTGCCTTTGCTTTTGGCAAGGCATATTGAAGGTCTCTAGCCCTCTAAATTTCATCATGCAAGGTAGTGGGCATGGTATACTTTACCAACCCATGAAGAGGTTCATCTAGACCATCGATGAACATGTACACCCTTCCTATTGTAGACAAGTCAGGAACCATAACAAATAATCTTAAAAATTCAGAAATATAAGACTCTATATTACCTGATTGCTTCAACTTTGCAAGGCTCATGAAAGGTACCTTTGGATATCTTCTGTCAAATATCTCCACCACCATTCTAGTGAACTTATAATAAGCAGTCACATTTGCATGACCCAATGTAGACAAGCCATGGAACCATCAGTCATGTGCTTCACCTTCAAAGTGCAGCGCTGCAATCTTGATAGCTTCCATCTCTGGGACCTTGTTCAACTGAAAGTAGATGTCAAGTTTTTCTAACCATGCTTTCGCAGAACACATGGATGACCCATAAAAATTGGGTAGAAAGAATCTACCCATAGAGTGATGTCGATCATGATTATGAATGAATCCACCATCTCTATGTTGATGCCTTGGTCTTTTTTTGTCCTTCAGGTGACAGAACTCTTGAAAAATCAAGTGATATTTGAATCTCTGATTTTGAGACTCATACTCTTCAAAATAGTCTTCAAGGGATGCTTGTTCTTGAAACCCTTCATTTCCCACAGCCAAAAAGGTAGGCACGGTAGAGCATTGGGAAATCTATGGTTGGTGCATTGGTTGATCACTCCAGTGATGAGACATGCCAGAGATTTCTCCAAGATGGAATCTCTTAGGAGACTCTTTAATTCTATCCATTATCATCTCTTTTATCACTTCAAAAGGATCTTAGGAAAATCATCTTCTTCTACATCACTTCCAGATTCAGGGGCTTTACCCTTGTCTCTATCATCATCTGTGTAATCAAATTTCTTTTGTATTCTTTTGAGATATCTCTTCTCTCTGTCAGTAAGAGGCTCTTCTTCTTCTGAAGACATATTGGCTTCGTATAGGTTGTGCCAAGATGATTGCTCCGATACCACTGTAATATCCCAAAAGGGAAATATGTAACAATATTAAACAATATTGCTAAGAAATAACACAATTCAGTAAAGTAAGAGCAGGAGGTCAATATGGAGGCTCAATATATACATTCACAACAGAAAATTAGAGTTATATTGAAGCCCTTGAGTTATAGAATAGAAAATAAAAGAATTTACATGAAGAAAACCCTCAAAAGTGAGGTGCTGCAACCATATATGTGACTGAACAAGCTTGACAACGTTATTTTTATTGGCTGAAATAGCAGTAGATTACACTTCAGATCTAGAGCAGATCTGTGTACAAAAATTTAGATCTATATCAGATATGTACACTAGATAGGCTCCTCTACAAATTCCCCTTGGGGTTTT
This sequence comes from Pinus albicaulis, assembly GCA_034641835.2. Taxonomy (NCBI): domain Eukaryota; kingdom Viridiplantae; phylum Streptophyta; class Pinopsida; order Pinales; family Pinaceae; genus Pinus; species Pinus albicaulis. The sequence goes on from CM076581.1 coordinate 1,677,522,386, forward strand.
CAGCAAAAAGTGGAGTACATGGAGTAGATCTGAGATCTTATACAGCAGATCTGCAGAATGATTCGGAAATTCTGAAGCAAATACAACAATATTCAAATCAGATCTAAATATGACATGGATTATATTTTAAATCCATGAATCACCATAGTGAAGGGTAGAACCCCAACACTAGAGATCTCTCCTCCAAAAGTGTGCCAAAACACCCTGCAACTGTACACTTGCAAATAATGCATTATTGGAAGGGAAAATACATTGTAGGCTCTAGAACATATGTGGCCTCAAGCCATGATCTAAAATCGGTGCTCCAATCATCCAATACTCTCTTTTCAAGGGGATAGAAGACTTTCCCGCTGAAAAGAGGCACTAGAATGGCTTAGATCTGAGTAGATATAGCATCCACTTGCTGCAGCTTACATAGAAAACCAAACCATCAATAGGATCTGCATTGTAGTTGGAAGAAGAGCTTGGCCAAATGCCTGATAGTGGACAAGAAATGCAAGACTCCTCCAAGAGCTACTCAAGGAAGGAGGTGGGATTCCCGATCAGGAACACCCAGTGCTAAACAAAAATATTCTCTACTAAAAAACCAAGAGAATAAGAAATTTCTAAACAGAAAAAATCTTTAGAAATATGATAATCATTAACAACCTCCTCATGCTGTCCTCCTCTTCCTTTTATAAGATTGAGATCTTGCAAAACCCTAAACCATCTCAATGATTTAGCTTCTTTCACATGTGCCACCTCCAACTAAGACTGCGTTGTGCATCAATGAGGATCAATTCTTCTAGACAACGTTGTTGATTTGCTCATGGTTGACCCAGTCAAATGATTCAATCCCTTTCACACATAAGGGTGTTTATTTAGATGGCCCAAATTTAGCCTTGTTGACATGTTGCATTGATTTATTCATTGTTTTAAGAGCTTTTATTGTCCTCCTTTACACATTTATTCATGCAATAGGACAATGAAACAAAATTGTATATTCCCATTAGCTTGGGCTAATTGGAAATATTACAGAATCTCCAGAATTTCCTATGGATTCAACATTAATGTGAGTCCTTTGGAAAGGATCTCAATCATCTCCAGGGAAAGAGCTTAATAGATTATCTCAATTTGCAGGTGCTTATGAAAATGCAACAATTGATAAGGCAGTTGAGGTTGAATCATTGATATTAGAAAAGGACCAGAAAATTTCTCAAATGGAGAAATTTTTCTCTGGTGAAAAGTAAATAATTGAGCACGAGATTTAGTCAAACATTAATAATCTATAACAACAATTTGAAGGTCTCAAACTCAAACTTGAAAATGAAATTAAAGAAAAAGATCAAACAATTCATCAAATGCAGTAGAATATTGAAAAGATCCAAGAAAAGCCCAAAATCAATGAAGTAAAGAAAGAAGCAACAGAGTTGGAAGCATTACTAGCAACATAGCAAGAAATTTTTTATCAGAAGTATAATCAAATTCAAAAGCAACTTAAGACCAGTGATTAATTAGTTACTCATATTTCCAATCTGAGAACTTATTATGAAGAAATTGATGACAAAGTGTCAAAATACATAGATTGGCAAGATACTGCACTTGGTAGAGCGACCGATCTCCCTCGTCTTGAAGAATCAATAAAAGATATAATATTTAGAGATTGGGATATTAAAATGAAGAGCATTGAATTAGCTATTATCAGGGCTAAGAATTTATCTTCCATCATCTCTGAGTATATAAAATATTCTCTTTTACAAGCCAACCTGGTTCATGAAACATCAAAAGACACTCTGCCAGAAATAATTTTCCTAAAACAATCCTGTCAAGAGACATCAAACATAAAATCTCTTTACATAGAAAATTTGACAAGGTTAAATATGGATATTTATTGGCACTTGTTGATTAAGCCACCTCATAACCAATTGATACTATTGAGGTGCCTCTCCAATGCAACTACTCAACTTCTTCCGACACTGAATGATTAAATATTCACAAGCTAGATGAGAATGAAACCAATTCATCCCCCCCAACTTGAACATATGATCAAAGCATGCCAACTCAAAGACCAACTAGAGAATGAATCTAGGAAACAGTCATAGACTGTTATAACTTATACATTTTATTTTCCTAGTTTATAGTTTTATGATTTAGAGTAATATTATAAGACTTATTTTACAAGTCTTATATTTTTGTGATATTAATTAGTATTTAAACCCCTTTCATGCATTTAGAAAAGGGTCCAGAATTTTGAAAATATTGTTTTTGGAACTTACACTACTGTTTGAGCGAAAGTTATCTAACTAAAAATCTGAACCTTGAAGCTATCTTTTCATATCTAAAGCTATGATGCAACGGGTACTATTATCTGTGTATTGATTGTTTTATGTTTATGAGATTGTATCAAACTTATTCTTTTTATTAGTTTCATTCTGATAAGAATTTTTATGTTGTTAGATGTGAGACTTAGAGATCTTTTATGTGATTAATGTTCTTCATCAACTAAATCAATTAAATTGATTTAGTTTCTTAAATGTGCTTATATCATTAAGTATGCAATGATCTATATTATTTCATGCTTGTGAAATTCTATGCCTTAATCATATATTTGAATCCAATCCCAGGAAGTATTTAGATTAGTTTTAATTTATGTTATCATTAGAATAAATCACCCTACTAGTGTTTATTTCATTTCTCTTGTTATATAAACTCTCTTATATGGGAAACTGGTCCCTTTAGCCCCAGTCAGACCCACCATTTTCAATGGAAATTAAGAAGTTCTTTTAAGCTCCCGACTGAGTGGAATCCCAAATGTTGAGGAAGTCACTTTCCAGCCTTCAACACTGGGTTGGGAAATCCTTTTTATTACAGTTAATTAAACCACATTGAAAGTCTTCAACTAGTTTTTGGGTATTATATTTTGGTCAAATTCTTCACAACCATTTACAGTGTCGTTATGTGTTCAAGAGCAAGTTCAATTTACCATTCATTGTAAACATTTGTCTCCATTCGCGTTGACCATCCCTGAGTCAGTCCTTGTAGAAAATTTCTCTAAAACTTTATCTAATGGTTTCGTGTTGTAGGATTTCCTGTGACAGACCACTTTCTATCAACATTAGCTCATTATCTAGAAATTTGATTTAGAAACCTATCAGTACCTTCGAATCTGCATGCCCTAATGACAGGTTTCTCGCCTTTGACGATAGGTACTCATTATTTACCTTTGATTGAATGATTCTATGAGTGTTCAACTACTAATCTTTCATTCACACTTCATAGATTTTGTTGAAGTAATTTTAGAGCCATTTTCATTATTGGTGGTTTCTCTCATGCTTGTTAACAGTTCTCATCATTGACCGGTAATCAAGTGGTTTCTACCAGGTTCAAATCTGACATAATCAATTGCATGGATATATTTGTACTAGTTTGAGAAGCAGAAATCAAGACCCTAGATCTAGTTTCCACCATCCAGGCTGTGAGGAGTTATGTATTCATAATATAGTAGACTTCTTATGACAGATGGTTGCACCCATACAGTGTGCAATTTTGATGTAATACTGAAATCATATCTATACCAGAACACTTATTTAGTTTTTCTCTGAGTATGAGAATTCCTACCTCAGTGATGATATATATTTTCATTGAATGTTTTTACAGGTTTTAGACCGGTGTCTCCAATCCAATCCTTGGAATGATAAAGCGCTTCACTCTTTAGAAAATATTTCTCAAACTTCGAACTTTAGGTGGAAATCTGTTACACATCATTTTTTCACCATAAAATTTGACTATTCATATGGGTCTATCACCATCTATATCATGTTCCCTTAGAGATAAAAAACACTCATGTTCCTGAATCAAGTCTTGGAAATGGGAGAAAAGCTCTGTAAAACCCTTAAAATATTACCTGCACAATTTTATAACCTTTTCCTGCGCATGCGCTGATGCTTCTTCAATTAGCAGTGAGGATCACTTCTCTGTTCGCCACTAAAACTTGCACACCCCCATTAAAAGAAAGTAAAAATAAAAGGTAACTTCTAGAAGCCTAGTTGGTTGAATATTCTCCCAACTAGAAGCCTCTAGAGTCGTGCCAATTCAAGCTTTATCCCTCTACTCATGGATTTTATCCCTTGGTCCAAGGAACTCAAATCCCTTCATGGAAGGAATCCATCCCTCTCTTAATGGATCTGAAACTACCTCAATCTCTCTATAAAATTGAGCTAAAGTTTCAAGTTGAAGGGTAGATACCAATGTGAATAGAGATTGATTTGTATAGTTTCTAAGCTGGAGAGAGTTCATAGAGTTCATAATTTCTACGCTAGTGAGTTGTTGTTGACACATTTAATATCACACCTTTGTGCCCATGACTTCATGCTGGTCATTCTAGAGAAGAAGTCTTATGAGATTGAAGGAAAACAACTGCTCAAACAAATGGGAGAAATCTGTACAACACCAAGGCATTCGGTTGTAAGATTTCTCTTTATAATTTATGCTAATACATATGGATCTCTTTTTCTCACTTCTTTTTTTCTAAATTCATGGAAATAATGTCAATACTTAGATTCCTTGATCACTAAGTTGGATTAGTATTTATGATTATTATATACTGCAAGTACTTTGATCGTTTGTCTTGTCTGTGATTGCAGGTTCTTCTCATCATTGAAGAACTACTTTGGAGTGAAAGGAAAAAGACTACATCAAACATCTCGGTTGAGAGGTAGGAGCATGTCCTCTTTATTTCATGGTTGTAATAATCTAAAATAAAAATAATCTAGAGAAAGAGATATTCAATGGATCTTTGATTCTAGTTACTTGTTGGAGTACTAGGGAGATCAATCTTGTCCGCAAGAGGGATTATTCCTGGTAACACTCAACAATGAAAACATTATCAATTGGAGAAGGTGTTACACAATAATTTGTCACCGTGATTATTTTCCAGTCCCTGATCCTGAAATTCCCTACAAAAGATTTTGTGCAATGTTTCTACCATGAAGAAATGTGTTAAGACATCCCCTGAAGATCCAAAGAAAACTGCCTTGGAAGATTACTGAAGAAACTTGGTCAAATTCCCAGTTTCCTGGGTCAACGCTTTTCTTGGTTTCATGCTCACGCCGATGTCATAAAAATAGTTTGGTGAAATTCCACCTAGATTGTATTCTATTAAAATAATTATTTTTAAAGGGACCCTTAGTATAAACTTATGAAAATAAAATAATTAAAGTGAATTAATAGAATATGGGTGTGAATGTTCTAGAAAAGGCAGATCAAGTCAAAATTTAATCTTAGCCGTTGATTAGAGATCTAATCTGGCCCATTGAAGTCTCAACGAGAAGACTATAAGAATGGCTTGAAGGGTCATTTGGAAAATACATTTGGCAGAGATCAAAGATCGACCGAGAAATATTTTGCAAAGAGGGGTAGTAATTCCAGTTGGAAGGATTCCTGAGTCGGAGAGTGCATAGCAACAGAGACAAAGAGATCCATAGTATAATATCAAATACTGTGACACAATTATTACGCGGTCACTGCGCAGAGGTGGAAGGGAAGTCATTTTCTTTCTGAGGAGATAATGTTGGGCCAGTGCCAAATCCTGGAGAGGTTTTACGGAGGCCAAAAGGCCTCAGTTTCTAGCCAACAGAGAGACCAGCGTAGAGACAAAGGGAAATCGTTGTTGTGATGCAGATACTGCACAGAGTGACACATTCACTACGTAAAGGTAGCGTGGGGCAATCTAGTTTGGGTGTTGATCAATGCCGGGTTCCCGTGGAGGAGTGAGGTTTGTCTCACAAGATATCTTCTATAAATTTCTCTTTATGATTTGACAGATGTGTCAATCATATACTTGTACTTATAAATATTTACTGAATAATATATAAACCCTCAGTTGTTGCACTGGTTTTCCCACATTGGGTTTTTTCGAGGACATTGGTTCAAAAATAACTATGTCAAATGTGTGTGCAATGTATTCTTGTTAAGTTTTGTTTCTGCACTTTTATTTCTTCCAAATTTTATTTGTGTAGGTTGCAGTGTGATGTGTTCAATACTTTCCATATTAAATTGAAAATAGATTATTAAGTTAAAATTTAATATTAGGTGAATATCTTCGAGTTGCTGAAATAGGATTCCAAATATTTACAGACTTTTCACATGGTATCAAATCTTGATTAAGCTGAGTGCAGGAGGAACAAAATAACAGATCCATAGATTCATCATTGGTGAAGCTAGGATCAAAGAGCTACATAAGTAGTAGATCGATATCCAAGTTGATTGTGTAGTCCAAGCCAAGAGGGCTAGACCAACAGGAAAATCTCTCTATGATTGAGCCGATAGAGAGGTAGGATTGTTCTAGATCTTTGTTTTTCTTGAGGCAAAGGGAGCATCAAAATAGATCTACACAGATCAACAACTAGAGGGACACAATTGACTGCACAATAGGGATTGTTGGTGTAGAAGCATCAAGAAGAGTGTCTGAGACACAATTTTTGGGGATTTCAGATATTAGAGAGTTTCTTGCCTAAGAAACTCAAATTTCCTGTGCAGTAGCAACATATTTTGTGGTTTTATCTAGTAGGAAGTGCATAAAGACAATTGCACGGAGGGTGAGAAGAAACATATTGACAGTAGTTAGGTGAGATATCCACCAGTGGATTGCATGACCTGGACTAGTTGGATGGAGCTTCCACTGCGTAATATGGAAGACAAGGATTTCCTTCATTCTAGATGAGCATGACCTCAAGCACTTTATCGACAGTTATCAGGCTGAATCGGTGGATGAAACACCATAAATGGCCTTCAAGAATAATACGGAAAAAGGCCAATATACTGATCCTCGAAGGAGTGAAGGATCAAATTGTGTCTCACATTTCCAATAAAGGGACAACCAGGGAGATGTGGGAAGTGTTGGATACACTGTATGAGGGATATTCCGAGCAGTAGAAGATGTTTCTGGAGGAGAAGATTCAGACCATGAGGATGTAGAAGGGAGAGTGCATTGATCCATTCTTGTCTAGACTTCAAGAAAACCGACATCATTTGGCAACTATGGGATCAGATCATAAGGCCACAAAGATGGTCAGATTTTCCCTCAACTTAGTGTCCGAAGACTATCAAATCTTTGTCCATAACGTCTCAGGTAGAGAGAATTTTCCGAAGTGGGAGTCAAAGTGGGTCTTTAGTAAGAAGAGATGAGGAGGGACTTACTCAAGTGTCAACTTGAGGGCAGAAACAACAGTGGTTTGGAGATCAAGAAGGATGAGGAGGAGAAAGCATCCCTTGCATCTAAGGGGGAAACAAGAGCAATGCAAGAGGAAGAAGGACCTATCAAAGATCAAAATATTCTGGTGTGGCAAGATGGGACATTATGCCACATAGTTTCCTCTCAGAAAGAAGGAAAAGGACGAGAGGCATGATCCTCAGGACGAAGCAAAAAACATAGAGGAGGATGAATTCACTATGATTTCCTATATACCTCTAGGAGGGAGGTGGGTGATTTGTAGTTGTAGACCCAAAGATCTACAGGTTGGACAAGGTCCTTGAGGAGTCCACCTCTTGGATCATCACCTTGATATGGGAGCCCAAATAAGAAATAGAAATATGGAAGGGTGCCATTTGGTGCAGAGGAGTGCAGAAGTGACAGTGCAATAGTTAGCAGTGCAAGAGTCTGAGTAGCACAGAGCAGATTTGACAACAGTGCAGGAAGGAATAGTGCAGAAGCCAACAACAACATATTGTCTTCAGAGGGACAACATAGAGGCTAGAAATATTCTGATATTCATTACTGAGATGCCTCATGCTTGTCCAATTTTGGATGTTTTTCAGTTGCACAAAGAAACTATGATATAGTGCAATAGTAGTTGGTAGTGACAGAGTAAAAAATAACACGAATGCATAATTCATAGGGTGTTGAAGTGTAGATGAAGTGTTGATAGTGGCAGTGTCAGAAGTAGTATAGATGCAGCGTTTGAGCATAATTGATGGAAACAATGTCAGACATTAGCAGCGCAGAGGGAGATGCTACAGGGGCAAAGCAGTACTTAGAGGGTGTATTGCTAGAGCACATTCCTCGCTAAGAGGGAGTGTTGATTTTGGGGTAGCATCAAATGTGCTCTAAGTATCAAAATTTTCAGAGATGCTTATACACATGTATTCCAGATAAGCCAAAAATCATTTGGTGAAATCCCACCTGAATGGTATTATGTTAAAATAATTAATTATTTTTAAAGGGACCTGTTGTGGTAAAACAAAACCCCCCCATTTTTAACTTGTTCACTTCAAATAATGGGGACCCTTTCTATAAAATTATTGGTTAAACGCCTTTTAGGATTTTTATTAAGTTGATTATCCTACTATTTTATTATTTTTTCATTTTCTTTAGATTCTTGTTTTGATTGCTTTGTTAAAATCGATTTTTTATAAGCTTTCCATTGATACTTGTTTCGTCTCATTTGGTCAACTGGTTTGTAAATGGCACTCCTTTGAAGTCTAATCAATTATGTTGCATCGGTTAAAAAATGCGTAGTTCAATAATGCAGTTAGTTTAAATATTTACCCCTAGTTAGTTATTACTAACAATTTTTATTTTTCAGTCATTTCAGTCATTTATTCCAATTTTCAGTCATTTATTCCAATTTTATAATTTTCAAATAAATTACTAATCTCGAAAAAAGCTAAAATGTCGAAGTGGCTGTAGTTTAGAAAATAAAATATACTTTAGATAATTTTATAATTTCATTAAACATCATTAAAATGAAACTAAAACAAAAAACTAATTTTTAACATTAATTTTTAACATTAAATTTTAAATTAATTAAATTAATTATATTAAAAATAATTAAATTAATTAAATTAAAATTTAATATAAAAAACAAATATATATAAAAATAAAAGAACAAATAAAAAATAAAAATTACATCGCATCATCGCATTAGGAGTTTTCAATGGACGCATCTCTTTGAAACCCCGATGACTTTCATTCCCGATACTCCAATTGCAAATAAGTCAAAGGCATATGATACATTTTATTATATTGCATCAGAGGTTTTAAATAAAAACACCCGATGGCCCTCACCTCCGATATGCCGATTGCGATGCTATAATCCATGCATTACTTCGTTTGACTTTCAACTCACTCACACATGAGTATTAGTGGAATATCAAGTTAATGTTAGCATAGTGTTAGTAGTACATTAGTTTTAGGTTAGTATAGTTTTAAGTTTGTTTAGTTTTAGTTTAATAATAAATTTAATATTTAAATATTTAAATAAATAATTTTAAATTAGTTAATTAATGTTTAGAATCTAATTAATTTAATTAAATTATAATTAATTATTAATTAGATTAATTTGTTTAGTTAATTATATTAGTTAGTTAGATTAATATTAATAATTAGTTTATTTTATAATTAAGAATTAAATTAGGATTAATTATTAGATAATTAGAGTCTAATTTAGGATTAAAAATTTAATTAAAATTCTGATTTTTAGCCTAGCAACAGAATTTCCAGATTTATATCAGATTTGACTTATCAACTTTGGAGGCTCATAGATTGAGTTTTACTTGGCCAAATGAGGCCCAAGACGACTCATTGGAAAGAGAAAATCAAGGAGAACATTTATGAGGAGGTTTCACTAACAAATTTGGTCATTTATTGGGTCAAAAAACAGGCAGAAAATCAAACTCAGAATCTCTAAAACAAAATCAATTTTCTGAGTTTTATTTTCTTCATTTTCATTTGCCCAAAGCCTCTTTTAATTGCAGATTCGCTCATCAATGATATCCTTGGCCAATTAAACCATTCCAGGCATCAATAGAGAACTTATATTTTATTTTCAATTATTTATTTAAATAGAATTTGATTGGATTTTTTTTAATGCCAGAAATGATATTTTGGTTTTATTGTTGCATTTTAATTCATTTTGATTTATTTTTGCAGGAAAACAGTAGGAGAGATATGGAGAAAAGAATCTCAATCAATGAGAATGCTCTAGCAATTAAAGATTGAAATTTTGAGCAAATAAAATTAGATTGGGCAGATTTTTCTTCAACAAAATCTCCTCCCAAAAATATTTTTGGAAATATTATAAATTGCAGATTGCAGAATGTAATTGGGGGGGTTGCTCTCCTCTGCAATTCTAGAATTCTAAAAACATTTCTGTAATAGGAATCTAGATTTGTAGGAGGGAGGAGAAAAAATTTCAGATCTAAACATTATTGAGGTTTTTTTCTTTATATCTTGAATTATGTATGATGGACAGAGTTTGCATTTCTGCAGCTCTAGTTTTGAAAGAAGAAATTCAAGTAATGTAAAGGAGTTGCTCTAAGGTCCTGAATTTGTAATATTTTGGGCTTGGACAATACATTTATGTACTCTTTGACTGTCTTATTTTTTATAAAGGATCATATCTTATGATTTCATGGTGAATTATTTTTGAGAGTTGCATTTCTGTACCTTGAAGATTGTTCTAAGTTAAAGCGCAGGATCAGAATATCAAATTGCATCAAGAAGATATCAAATGTATCTGGTATTTTTATCGATTTCGTTTTATTTTCTTTATGTAATGAAATATTATCATTAAAATTTGCTATCGCTTATATATAATTGTTTCTCAAATATTTCTTCATCATATCATTTCTAAAGATAGAGGGATATCATCTTTCATAGTGTGTGTAAACGATATAAATTTATGAATGCGATGTGCTATTATAACTCTGTTTAATTTCTTAAACAGAGTTATCATTATATGATACTGCATCTTTCTTTTAAGTAAATAATACATTTTCATGGTTATTTTTTAATTGAAACAATCTTTAAGTAGTATTCATATTTAATACCTGGGTTAGTTTTAGAATTATTTGCAAGTCATATATTAAGTTAGACAAATTAACTCAGTTAGTTATTTCCATTATTCACTTGCATAAACACCCCATCACCAATATTTTTCATTACTAGGAAATTGGTCCTATAATTCCATCCGGAGCCACCATCCCAAACGGATAAGGAGTTGTTCTAAGGTCTGGACCGGGTGGTTTTCCCCCAATGTTTGAAGCAACGATTTTCGAGGCTTCAACATTTTTGGCACTAGAAGGAGGGCTGAAATTTGTTTTACTTTGGAGTTTTGAATTCTAACATTTAATTTTTATTACAATGGCTCCTTTAAAACTTCCAATTTGGAGTTGTATTTCTGGACAAGCATCTTCCAATACTCCACCAGAAATAGTAAGACTCTTGTCTCAGGTAAATTTTGAAAGAAAAATTATTCTGCTTTTAATCATGTCTTTCAATTTATTCAAAATGTTCCAAATTATGATTTTCAAGGAATTGATGAAGGCATTTTATGCAGAATTTTTACTCTCACATTTGCGGCAAAAGCTAGAAATTGGTGTAGAACTCTTCCGGTTGCCTCAATTCACAGTTGGGATCAATTTGTTACAATTTTAATTTGTAAATTTGATGGATATATCTATGAACAGGTATGTGATGATTTTGAAGATCTATGAAGGTTTGAAGGTGAGTATTTAATTGATTTTACCATCAGGTTTCGTTTAAATTGTTTAAAATTTAAAACTGAGGATAAACCTTCGAAAAAAGAATTATTATATTGATTTAAACATATTTTCTCTCTTCCTTCCATTCCCAATCCATATGAAATTAGTTCAAGCTTTGTTCCATCCCCTTATAACATAAATAAGCATTCCAATATGGATGTGCAAATAAATTATGATGAAGTGGTCTCACAAAGCTTGGAAAATATTTCTATCCAAATACAACAAGACAATAGCAGCAATTTTGGAAAAAGAGCTGCCTTGAAATCTGAAAATTACTATGCATTAAATTTAGAAAATTAGATCACAAATCAACACGTGCAAGCATCAATCAAAGTGAATAATAAAATGCAAACTGCTGTACAAATTTCTGAATTTTTTCATGATGAACAAATGCCGAAAACATAGCAGCAAAGCAGCCTTCTTCAAGAAAGCATGAGTATACAAAGGAATGATCTAGAATATGAATTTATAGTGAACAGAACGCACAAGATTTCTCTAATAGAGAAAATTTTGAATTCATTATTTATGATTCTCATTTTTCACTTTATCCTGATATTTTTAATGTTGGTAATTTCTCCCCTTTTGGTATTAATGATATTTCAAAAAACAAAGAGGATGATTTAAATGAATTACCAATAATTTTTTATCAAGATAGAGAAACAATTATTGATCATTCTTTTTCCATTAATGAAAATGAATTTTTTATTCCTCCTTGTTTTGATATATTAGACGAAATCAAAGGGAATTCTAGAGAATATTGTGAGGTCATTTATGATAATTATTTTGACATCAATGATGCTGATTTCTGTTCTTCTCAAGAGAATCTTCATAATAAAATTCAAATAACATCTGTGAATGAGGAACATTTCAATTTAAAAATCATTCCAACCAATCATCATTCTGGAGCAGCAAATTATCTTCATGATTTAACCATTCGGGAAAACATTCCAATTTATGATTCATATCATGATCAAACTCCCATTCCTGCTCATAATCATAATTCTCTTTCTAATTCACAATTTGTAATTGACAATTATTGAAATTCCATTATTCTAGCCAATCCTTGTGAAAAAGAAATTATTTCAAAACAATCCCAATTGTGCTGTAACATTAGTTGTACCAATAGGGATTTCATTTTATTTTTTCTTTCATACTTATTTTGTTCAAATTTAGATTTGTTTTCTGATTTTATTTTTCAAATTTTTGGCACTTTACACTGGCATATTGAGCACTTTAATAGTGAACACTCAATTGATGCATTGCCTTATTGGGAAATTGAAGTCTCATATTATAATCATGAACATCAAAAGCTATTAATATTTCAATTTCAATCAATGCTAATGTTTTATCAATCACTTCTTTCTTCTCAAAAGCAGTACCAACAAGCGAGTGTATTTTTACAATATGACCAACAATCTAATTCAATTAATAATCTTCTGTTGGATTTATCTTACTCCCATCCATTTTTCATTGATCAATTTGAAAGACTTGGAAAGCTTTCCCTCACGGAAGATCGTTAATAATTTAGCACTTAATCATAACACTAACAAAATCACATAAGCCATTGTTACTGAAATATCATTTCTACAACCTGGCCTGCCATCTTCTCTTTTAAACCTTCCCCACTCAATAATGGAAATCCATCCAGATTTCTATGATCCAATTGAAATTCAGTTGGAAAGGTCATTTCAAGAGAAGGTAATGGTGAATAAGCTACTAACAATAAAGATACATTTTGCTTTCAGATTTAGTTTTTGTAGTTTAATTATATTTACATTTTTACTAATGTTTGACATGTACATACATGAAGGAATTAAAATGCTTACGTGGCTTCATTGGAAGTATGACTATACATTGTCATGTTTCCTTCATTAAGTTAGGAATAGGAATAGATTAATTTTCTTTTCCGTTTGCATTTATTTCATTATTTCAGATTTTCAATAAAACAAGTAATGAATCCAATTTCTTTTTGGCATCCATTTCAATTATAGAGAAGCAGCCTAGATCATTTGAAAAGGTCTTGAATTATTTGATAATACTTATTTGTCAAGCCTTCAAATTTATTGTTTTTTCAAAATTCATAACATTGATCATACATGAAGAAATTCCATGAATTTTCTATCACTTGACAATTTTTTTTATTCACAAGTAATTCTAAGAACTCATTTTTACTACTCTAGTCTTCTGATGTAATTTTGAAAAGAATGCAATCATTACTTAGCATTTTAGAAAATGATGTTGAACTTATAAAAAAATTGGGAGAACTTGAAGCTTCAAAAAAGGTAAAATTACCGTAAAGTTTCTTCCAGGTACGCATTTACAAGTTCATTTTCATCTATTAATAGTTTCTCTTTTCCTTAGTTTATTTTTTATTCTTGTTCTATTTTATTTGCAGTTTTTCATTTGTTTTCAAAACTTGAAGTAAGCAGCAAACCCATTTCAAATTTGCAACAGGTTCAGGGAAATTTTATTTTGTGATTCATTAGAATTTGAGCATTCTTTAACTTTACTTTCATTCATTAGAAAACCCAATTGAAAGTTAAAATAGTATCGCAAGATTCATGTTCAAAACGTTTCAACTTGATTTTTATATTTATAATGCAAGACCTTTGATGTGTTACTTCATTTAGTTTTTCATAAAATACCATATTGCATTTCGCATCTTGGAGATTTTCAATTGAATATACTTCCATTATCTTCACCGATCTCCGATAATCAACTTTACCAATATTGTGATATACACATAATTTGGGACCCGATATTAAATTTAAATCAAGTTCATAAGAAATATCGCGTCCGTTCAATCGCAATAGTGGTAGGGTCATAATTTTAAAAGCACCGATGTCTCGGACCTAATGTGATATTAAAATTTCATAATAGAATTATCAGGTTCATTCTCCATCGCATATTGGCGTATCATGTTATTACATCATGCACTTAATTTTGCCGATCGCCGAGAGCCGTATCATTCATCGCATTTCACAAAAATATGAAAGAAAAATTTTAACATGTCATTTTTAACTCCAATGTGATAAAATGAAACACAAAATCACATATCATATTGGAATAAATTGAAAAGTTTGTTTTTCATCACAAAAGTTCTGATGCGATGTATCAGATCGCAAAAGTGCATTAAATATAAGGTTAATCCTTCCATTTGAAAAGTTCTAATGCGATAAAGTTCAAATCGCAATTGCAAATTATTAAATTCATATCAAAATTAGTCAAGAGTTAACTTTAAAAGACCTCCGATGCGATAAGTCCAATCACAAATCACAAATCGGGAGGAAAATTGAATACATCCTTGTGCGCTCATTTTAAAAAGTTGCGATGCAATAACTCATCGCCAATTGCTCATCGCTATCACTTTTCACTAGTCGCTGATTGCTCATCGCTATCACTTTTCACTAGTCGCCGATTGCTCATCGCTTTTTGCTCTTCGCTCATTACCTATTATTATAACATCGCATTGATGTTATCGCAAGAATCATATTGGCATTTCCAACATGACTATTTTCTAATATCAATATCGTTCATCGCATTTTTTATGCTCATATCATAATGCTGAAAGCCACGTCATCCATCGCATTGCTGATATCACAATTGCTTCATCACATTTTTATTCATGGTCATGTCACTATTCTGAATCTGCGATGCGTAATGTGCAATGTGCAACGTGCAAAGTACAAATCACGAGATGCAGTGTGCGATGTGCAATTTGCGACATGATTGTTCCCGATCCTAAATATAACATTTTTTCAATGATATGATCGCTCCATCTCATTGCACATATTCTTTTCGCATGATCTCATATCAATAATTTGATACTGTAACCCCCGATGCGATAAACTTGAACGCATTCCTCTACATGCAATACGAATCATCCGATAAGGAATTGTGTTAATTTAAATCAATCTTGGGTAACCGCTATGATACTAAAGCAATTGATGACAAATTTGCAGCGTATTCAAATCATTTCGATTTCTCATATATTTCAGTTTTAAATAATTCCATAATTAAATATGAAATTCAAGACCTCTCCATTTTAAATTTCATTATCTTAAATTTGGTCTTAACTCTGAACAATTTATAAAAATCATGGAATTTGTATAAAACTTATAATATTTTGAGAACATTCATCACTGCAAATTCTCAATATCATTTCTGATGCATTTGTTTTAATTTCAATTCCCTTGAACACAAAGCATTCTTTTTTTACATTTTACTGCTTTCTTTAGTTTAAATAAAATAAATAATGATTTTGGGTTATAGGATTTTGGTTAGTTGGACTTTTTCATGTTTTTAATGTTAATTAAAAGAAGACGTCAGCTAGTATTGGAGAAATTGATATCTTTAAGGTAAGATCAAATGCATTTATCTGATGGTAAGATTCATGTACCCACTTTCATTAATTTTCATTTCATTACTTTAGTTTCAGTTTTGTTTTTTAAATTATGTTGATACTTAAATCTGTTTTTTCAGCTCTTCATAAAATCTTTCAATCATTTTCCAGATCATATTTTGAAACTCCTATACTCTTCTCCTGGTTCCATTTCAAGAAGCAGTGATAATCTTCGTTAAAACAACTACACTAGGAAGTTTCTGAACCTTTAGTTTGTTTCTTTAAAGCATTCCTTTTATTAGAAAATAAATAAGATGATGCTTTGAAATAAAAAGATTGACATTAGACAAAAAGTTTTCATTGTGGCTGAATTTTATCACCACTGCTATCTAAAGCCTAACCCTGCAAGGTATAATTTATCTGAATCTCGACATAAGAAGAAATAATTACATGATTATTTTCTTTTACTTCATGTTGTTGAGACATTGGTATAAGAATTCTTGTTAGAGTTTGTATTTCAAAACTTAGATTTTCCTTTCCACTTTTAAATTTCTTCATTTTTATGTTTGTTTGCTGATTTCTTTTCTCACTTTAGCTTAAGGATTCGTTCTTTTGGTTTCAGTTTTGATTTTGATGACTTTGCCATGATTTATATGGATGGCCTTCTTGTTACCTAATAATGGTCGACATACATAGGAAAAAATTGTTAATAGTTGACTATTAGCTTTTTCTTAAAAATCTCTTAATAAAGTTTGTTTTTCTTATTATAAAGGTAGACATACTTAAGGAAGAGATTATAAAACAATAGAATTTGATGAAGTATCATGAAATCTGAGAAATTTATTTTTCATAAAAGTTGTAATTATTTTGATATTTCAATATTTTATTAAAATCTTTCAAAATTCTATTATCATTCAAGAAAAGTTATTTTTAACCAAATAAAGACACTTTACAGCAAAGCACTTTTAACTCTGAAATTTTCATTCTGAACTCTTAAGGAGTTAATGGTTCTCCCTATTTAATTTTTTTTTTCTTTTTTCTAGAGGGTAGTCCAAAAATATATTTAAACTTAAAAGATAAGAGGTCTCATCACGAGCCTACTTACCATGATCATAGGGGAAAAATAGGCTGACATTACCAACACTGCTAAACAAATCAGGGTAATGGCTTATGATTGCAAACAATAATAAGACAAGAGGTCTCATCACGAGCCAGCTTATTCAGTCCAATTAAAACCAGTGAATGGCATTTTCAACTATCTGGTTACCAAATCAGGACAATGGCTTTTAAGAACTAAAAAAATAAAAAATAAAAAAATAAAACATATATAAATGGATTTATCTCTAGGTCAATAATTCTTAAATAGATGGGATTCTGAATCATTCATGATTAAAAGGTAACCCTGTCGAGACTATAGATGTTTGCTGGCAGCGGTGGCTCTACCTGTGACAAATGAGTACATTTTAAAAGTTAAGCTGTAAAGTGACCCCTGCTTTATCTCTACAACGAATTAAGGACTGATATAGAGTTTTGAAATATTTTAATTTATGAGGAATTTTAAGAAAATTACAATAAGATAATTGTTGCTTTTATTCAGATTAATGAACCTAGTCAAGCATTTCAAAAATAACTTTCTCTTTAATTATTTTTACTTTAATTTTAGGAAAATTTCATTCATATCAAACAGAGATAACCGGTTCTTCTCTCGTGTGTCACCATTGTTGTGGTAAAACACAACCCCCCCCCTTTTTAACTTGTTCACTTCAAATAATGGGGACCCTTTCTATAAAATTCTTGGTTAAATGCCTTTTAGGATTCTTATTAAGTTGATTATCCTATAATTTTATTATTTTTTTCATTTTCTTTAGATTCTTGTTTTGATTGCTTTGTTAAAATCAATTTTTTATAAGCTTTCCATTGATACTTGTTTTGTCTCATTTGGTCAACTAGTTTGTAAATGGCACTCTTTTGAAGTCTAATCAATTATGTCGCCTGGGTTAAAAATGCCTCGGGGGCTTCATTGCGGGAACAATATCATCGCACGTGGGTTCACATTGGGGGATAGATAATGAGGAAAAAATGACATGATATATTGGCAGATATATAGGGTGTAAAGGGTTTTTTTATTGGCATGTTTAAAAAATGGAGCTCAAAGTTAATGAAAAAATATAAAGGGGTATAAAACATGTTAATGAAAAAAAAAATACCTACAATATATAGTGAAAGTAGGGGTTTTTTAAATTGGGAAGGTGTATTTGGTTTATATTGGTAGGGAGTTAAATAATGTCATTTTTAGAGGTATTTTCCAATATGTACTCAAATTAAGGGTATTGTTTAATATGCTATGATCGCACGTGATATGTTATGCGTTAATTGAGTGAAGCTCCCATGAAAAATGTGTAGTTCAATAATGCATTTAGTTTAAATATTAACTCCTAGTTAGTTATTTCTAACAATTTTTATTTTTACTTATACATCCAAATCATAAAGCATCGGGATTTCAATCATTTATTTCAATTTTCCAATTTTCAAATAAATTACTAATCTCGAAAAAATCTAAATGTCGAAGTGGCTGTAGTTCATTTTTATCAAAGTGGCTATAGTTTAGATAAGAAAATACACCTTAGATAATTTCATAATTTCATTAAATATCATTAAAATGAAACTAAAACAAAAAACTAATTTTTAACATTAAATTTTAAATTAATTAAATTAATTATATTAAAAATAATTAAATTAAAATTTAATATAAAAAACAAATATATATAAAAATTAAAAAACAAATAAAAAATAAAAATTACATCGCATCATCGCATCGGGAGTTTTCAATGGATGCATCTCTTTGAAACCCCGATGACCTTCATTCCCGATACTCCGATTGCAAATAATTCAAAGGCATATGATACATTTTATTATATCGCATCAGAGGTTTTAAATAAAAACACCCGATGGCCCTCACCTCCGATATGCCGATTGCGATGCTATAACCCATGCATTACTTCGTTTGACTTTCAACTCACTCACACGTGAGTATTAGTGGAATATTAAGTTAATGTTAGCATAGTGTTAGTAGTACATTAGTTTTAGGTTAGTATAGTGTTAAGTTAGTGTTAGTATAGTGTAGTGAATCAGTTGGTTAGTGTTAGTTTAATTTTAGTATAGTTTTAAGTTAGTTTTAGTATATTGTTAGTTTAGTTTTAATTTAATAATAAATTTAATATTTAAATATTTAAATAAATAATTTTAAATTAGTTAATTAATGTGTAGAATCTAATTAATTTAATTTAATTATAATTAATTATTAATTAGATTAATTTGTTTAGTTAACTATATTAGTTAGTTAGATTAATATTAATAATTATTTTAGTTTATAATTAACAATTAAATAAGGATTAATTATTAGATAATTAGAGTCTAATTTAGGATTAAAATTTTAATTAAAATTCTGATTTTTAGCCTAGCAACAGAATTTCCAGATTTATATCAGATTTGACTTATCAACTTTGGAGGCTCATAGATTGAGTTTTAATTGGCCAAATGAGGCCTAGGACGGCTCATTGGAAAGAGAAAATCAAGGAGAACATTACTGAGGAGGTTTCACTAACAGATTTGGTCATTTATTGGGTCAAAAATCAGACATAAAATCAAGCTCCAAATTTCTAAAACAAAATCAATTTTCTGAGTTTTATTTTCTTCATTTTCATTTGCCCAAAGCCTCTTCTAATTGCAGATTCATTCATCGATGATATCCTTGGCCAATTAAACCATTCTAGGCATCAATAGAGAGCTTATATTTTATTTTCAATTATTTATTTAAATATAATTTGATTGGATTTGTTTTAATGCCAGAAATGATATTTTGATTTTATTGTTGCATTTTAATTCATTTTGATTTATTTTTGCAGGAAAACAATAGGAGAGATATGGATAAAATGATCTCAATCAATGAGAATGCTTCAGAAATTAAAGATTGAAATTTTGAGCAAATAAAATTAGATTGGACAAATTTTTCTTCAACAAAATCTCCTCTCAAAAATACCTTTGGAAATATTATAAATTGCAGATTGCAGAATGTAATTGGGGGGGCTGCTCTCCTTTGCAATTCTAGACTTCTAAAATCATTTCTGTAATAGGAATCTAGAGTTGTAGGATGGAGGAGAGAAAATTCTAGATCTGAACATTATTGAGGTTTTTTTCTTTATATCTTGAATTATGTATGATGGACAGAGTTTTCATTTCTGCAGCTCCAGTTTTGAAAGCAGAAATTCAAGTAATGTAAAGGAGATGCTCTAAGGTCTTGAATTTGTAATATTTTGGGCTTGGACAATACATTTCTGTACTCCTTGACTGTCTTATTTTTTATAAAGGATCATATCTTGTGATTTCATGGTGAATTATTTTTTAGAGTTTCATTTCTGTACCTTGAAGATTGTTCTAAGTTAAAGCGCAAGATTCCTGTGATTTCATGATGAATTATTTTTTAGAGTTAAATTTCTGTACCTTGAAGATTGTTCTAAGTTAAAGCGCAGGATTAGAATATCAAATGTATCTGATATTTCTATTGATTTCATTTTATTTTCTTTATGTGATGAAATATTCTCATTAAAATTTGCTATCGCTTATATATACTTGTTTCTCAAATATTTCTTCATCATATCATTTCTGAAGATAGAGGGATATCATCTTTCGTAGTGTGTGTAAACGATATAAATTTATGAATGCGATGTGCTATTATAACTCTGTTTAATTTCTTAAACAGAGTTATCATTATATGATACTGCATCTTTCTTTTAAGTAAATAATACATTTTCATGGCTATTTGTTAATTGAAACAATCTTAAGTCGTATTCATATTTAATACCCAGGTTAGTTTTAGAATTATTTGCAAGTCATAGATTAAGTTAGGCAGATTAGCTCAGTTAGTTATTTCCATTATTCACTTGCACAAACACCCCATCACCAATCTTTTTCATTACTAGGAAACTAGTCCTATAAATCCAGTCGGAGCCACCATCCCAAACGAATAAGGAGTTGTTCTAAGGTTCAGACCGGGTGGTTTTCCCCCAATGTTTGAAGCAACGATTTTCGAGGCTTCAACAGGACCCTAAGTCTAAACTTAGGAAAATAAAATAATTAAAGTGAATTAATATATTTTGGGTGTGAATGTTCTAGAAAAGGTGGATAAAGTTAAAATTTAATCTTAGCAGTTGATTAGAGATCTAATCTGGGCCATTAAAGTATCAATGAGAAGACTATAAAAATGGCTTGAAGGGTCATTTGGAAAATACATTTGGCAGAGATCAAAGATCGATTTTTTTAGTGAGAAGTACTTAGGGAGAAAATTTGATTGAGATATATTTTGCAGAGAGGGGCAGTAATTCCAGTTGTAAGGATTCCTCAGCTAGAGAGTACATAACAGCAGAGACAGAGAGAGCACAATAACAACATAGAGATAGTGACACACTGTTTATGCAGTCACTGTGCAGTGTTGAAATTCAACAAGAAAATGCACCACATACTAGTGTGGGATTCCAGGTCACACATGAGTGAGGAATTCTAGTGACACATTAGTGAGAATGTGGGCAACCAATTTTTAAATAAACTAGAAAATAAATTGTAATATTATCTCATAATAACTTGTAATAGTTAACTAAGTGTGATAGACTTAGTTAGCTCAATAATTTTGAGTTGAGGGTTAAAGGGTAGGCATGTAGAGTGATTCTATTATTTACAGAGTCCAGTTGCAGTTGTAGCACTAGTGTGGTGTGAGTGTGATCAGCTAACTCACATTAATTGAGTTAAAATTAGTTTAAATAGATCTAATTGATTGATGAGTTAGTGGAAGATCATGAATTAAAATAGATTTAGATCACAAGTAGTGATCTACCAAGTAACCGATGATTCACTATTAATAGCTGCATGCATGTCAATTCTAATGGAGACAACTGGGTTAAAGGCAAATAAACTATCAGTTGTATTTTTAGCAAAAACCCAGGTGTAGTTATAAAGCCACAAGAAGCCCATGATGGATTCCACAATCAAGGAAGGTTAAATTTCCTATTTAATAGGGGTTTATTTCTCTAGGGATTGCATGAGCAAGGAAGGCTGAGAGTAGGTAGGAAATTGGTTATGTGATTGTCCAATTTTTCCTAGATCAGTGTGAAGAAATTGGTAGTGTATGAGGTTGTGGTGAGCACACATGCATTGTATTGTTTCATGATTCCTTGGTTGATTATACAATAAATATGGAGGGGTTTTCAGTAGTTTCTTTCCTAGGAAAATCTTTTGTTGCGCGATTGATTTATTTCTTTCTCTTACTTGCATGTGATTGAGCAATCATGATTTATATTCCTCAAATATTATAGAAGGATTCAGTATCTTGTTTTAATACATTGCATGATCAGATTGAATCCATTGGTGTAATTTCTACATGGTATTAGAGCACTAGGAATCACAATATAAGAGAAGAAATTGAGTTTGTGTTGAACAATACTCAAATCTGCAGATACTTTATTTAGAGCTACAAGCGAATCAAGATGTATTTCAATGGCTTGAGACTCGAATGTGCACTCGAGGGAAATTAAAATTATATTGCATGGAAGGATAGGATGGAGGTAGTGTTGGAGGAAAATGGGTTGAAGGAATTCATATATAATGATATTCCCAAGCTCGTAGCAGCAGATGCCCAACTTCTTGATGTATGGCAGAAGAAGGTAGTAAAGTTGAGGAGGATCTTGTTAGAGGGAGTTCGATATCATATTGTCTCGATTCTCCATGGAAAGGAAACTCCATATTCTATGTGGAAGGACTTGACATATCTGTTTCAAAGAAATAGTAACCACAAAAAATTGGCACTCAAGGATAAGCCTAGGAAAATAAAAGTGGAGAAGGGCGACACAATCCAGAAATACTTGACCAAGTTCACTCAATGTCGAGATGAGCTTGGAGGTGTTGGGATTAATGTAGCTAATGATGACTTGGTGATCCTAGCACTTCTAGGCCTTCCCACAAGCTGTCATAGTTACCAGGACTCTATGAATGGGAGGGAGAAGTTACCATATTAGGAGCCACTATGGTCAAATTTGGTACAAGAAGAATTCTGGTGGAATACCAGGGATGGATACTCATCCAAGACAGATGATGAGGAAAATTGTGCCTTGGATGCTAAGGAAAAGAAGGGGAAGGGGAAGAATTCAAATTCCAAATCTAAGACTGGAAAAGAAGGCAAGAAGCGTGACATGTCAAGTGTGAAATGTTTTCACTGTCATGATCTTGGACACTATGCCACAAATTGTCCACAAAATAAGAAGAACAATAAGAAGGCTCTGGGATCTATAGTGGGTGAATCTTTGGCTTCACAGTTTGAGTTGGAATTCTCTCTCATTGCATGCATGGCATCAATTTTGATGGGATATATATGGTACTTGGATAGTGGAGCATATTTCTAAATGATCGGAAACAAAGAACTCTTTAGTAGCTTGGAGGAGAAGGATATTCAGATGCACATCGAGATGGGTGATGACGGGAGGTATAACACTACCAGGATTGGTACAGTCACTTTCCAGAGACATTCAAGTAAACCTTTCATATTAGAATATGTCATGCATGTACTAGGCTTGAAAAATAATTTAGTTTCAGTTGCTATGTTAGAGGGTCTTGGATATGATGCGGTTTTTGGTGAAGGAAAGGCATTGTTTCATCACAAAGCCACAAGATAGGTAAATAAGATTGGGGTTCGTGTGAAGAACATATACAAACTAGATCTATATGGCTACGTAACATTGAGCAGTAAATAAGGGAAGGTGGTGAGCTGAGATATAGGTGAGTTATAGCACAGGAGATTGGGAAATCTACACCATAGTGCTTAGAGGATCATGCAACAGTTTTCTACAAGTCTTCCAAAGGGCACTCTTGTGTAGATAGAAAATTGCAAGGGATGTACCATGGGGAAGTATACTAAATCCAAATTTCATGAGAAGGAGAACCGAGCAGCGGCAATCCTTGAGAGAGTTCACTTAGACGTGTGTGGACCATTCTCTACATCTTCCACAACAAAGCACATGTATTATGTGATTTTTGTTGATGACTTTTCTAGAAAGTGTTGGACCTTATTTCTTCAGAAGAAATATCAAACATTCTCCAAGTTTTGTGAGTTCAAAGCACTGGTAGAGAAATATACAGGGAAGAAGGTGAAGGCTCTAAGGAGTGACATTGGTTGTGAGTATATCTCTAATGAATTCAATAACTTCTGTTCTAAAGAAGGAATTCATAGAGAATTGATTGCACCTCATAACCCACAACAAAATGGGGTTGCAAAAAGAAAGAAAATAAAAATTGTGGGAGAAGCACAAGCTATGTTACATTATTAGGGCCTACCATTGCATCTATGGGCAGAGGCATGCAATAGAACGATATTTGTGCAGAACCGTAGTCCTCATCAAATACTTGGCATGAGTACACCAGAGGAGGAATTTTTAGGTAAGAAACCAGATGTTTCATATTTTAAAATTTTTGGCTCATCTGTCTATTGCAATGTGACCAAAGATGCCAAGAAGAAGCTAGAACCAACAATAGAGGCTGGGATATTTGTGGGGTACACTGATGATCCACACAACTATCATGTGTATTTGCTAGCTAACATGATGACAATTGTCAGGAGAGAGGTTAAATTTGATGAGGAGAAAGCCATGCGATTGTCCCTTGAGAGGGAGATTCACTTGCATGCAGATGAGGAACTCTTAGTTCCAAAGGATGAACCTCAGGATGTAGAGAAGCCACAAGTAGAGGATCATGAAGTGGAGGAAACCACTCATGTAGAGTCATCCACCAAAAATGGTAGGAAGCACACCAGAGAGGCTGACATATTGATGCTAGATGCGACAGAGCATGTAGGTGCACCTACATCACAACACGAGCATAGAAGGTCCCCAGACATGTATATTGGATACATGGCTCTTATGAGTGAGTGTATTGTGATAGAACCATCCTCTTTTGAGGAAGCAGTTTAGAAACTAACATGGTTGATTCCATGGTTGAGGAGTATGGCTCCATTATCAGAAACAATGCATGGGAAGTGGTCCCAAGACCAGTGGGGAAGTCAGTGGTTGGATCCAGGTGGATCTAAAAGGTGAAGTAAGTAGTATATGGGAGTGTGGAGAAATACAAGGCTATATTTGTGGCCAGAGGATTCTCATAGGTAGAGGGGATTCACTATGAGGAGAATTTTGCACCAGTTGCAAGGTACTCATCAATTAGATCTATCCTTGCACTCTTAGTGCAAATGGGGTGGCAGATACATCAGATGGATGTAAAGATAACCTTTCTCAATGGAGTTATTGAGGAAGAAGTGTACATTGAGTAGGTATATGGTTTTGAGACTTTTGACAGGGAGTCGCATGTGTGCAGAGTCAAGAGAGCACTGTATGGGCTGAAGCAAGAACCTTGTGCTTGGTACACCAGGATCGAAAGATATTTCACTGGGTTGGGCTTCACAAAGAGTGAAGCGGATGTGAACCTATATCATATTGTGGTTGATGGTAAGATTTTGATTATAATACTTTATGTTTATGATCTTATACTGAAAGGTGTTGAGAAAATCATAACTTATTGCAAAGAGGATCTTGCAAGAGAGTTTGAGATGAAGGACATGGGGCTCTTTAATTATTTCCTTGGCTTGGAAATATGGCAAAGATATTGGGAGCTATTTGTATCTTAGGGAAAGTATGCCAAGGATATTTTGAAGAAGTTCCACATGGAGCGTAGCAAACCCATGGAGACTCCTCTTGTAGAAAACTGGAGGAAGAAGGATGTTACTTTAGGTGAGGTAGTAAACGCTACTGTTTACAGGTAGCTTGTGGGTTCACTTATTTATTTGGTGAAAACACGACTAGAAATATGCTATTTAGTTAACGAGCTTAGTCAAGCTATGGTTAAGCCTACTAAGCTCTTTTGGAAGGCGTGGAACCATTTGTTGAGATCTCTCAGGGGAACTACAAAGTATGGATTATGGTACATACAGACAAAGGGAGTGAAGATTCAAGGGTTCACTGTTGCACATTGGGAAAGTAGTCCATCAGACAGGAAGAGCACATCAGGGGGCATCTTCAACATTGGATCAACAAAAATTTCTTGGTACAATAGGAAGCAGAGATCAGTTTCACTCAATTCAGCCGAGGCAGAGTACATGGCAGCTACTCAGGCTGCAAGTGAGGCCATCTGGATGAGGAAGATACTTGTTGGTTTGTTTGGTCATCATATGTATCCAACATCGACACATTGTGATAACCGGAGTTGCATAAAACTCTCAGTTAATCTGGTATTCCATGAAAAGTCCAAGCATATTGCCATCTGATACCACCATATTAGAGATTATGTTTAGAGGCGCATTAGGTTCTTGCAGTACATTCCCACAGAGGATCAAGATGCAGATATCTTGACGAAGGCGCTTGCGAAGAGAAAATTAGAATACCATAGAGGCATGATTAGGGTAGCAAATAATCCCTTTCTTGTTGAGAGGGAGTGTTGAAATTCAAAAATAAAATGCACCACATACTAGTGTGGGATTCCAGGTTACACATGAGTGAGGAATTCTAGTGACACATTAGTGAGAATGTGGGCAACCAATTTTTAAATAAATTGGAAAATGAATTTTAATCTTATCTCATAAAAACTTGTAATAGTTAACTAAGTGTGATAGACTTAGTTAGGTCAAGAATTTTGAGTTGAGGGTCAAAGGATAGGTATGTAGAGTGATTCTATTTTTTACATGGTCTAGTTGCAGTTGTAGAACTAGTGTAGTGTGAGTGTGATCAGTTAACTCACATTAATTGAGTTAAAATCAATTTAACTAGTTCTAACTGATTGATGAGCTAGTGGAAGATCAAGTGAATTAAAATATTTTTAATTCACAAGTAGTGACCTACCAAGTAACTGATGATTCACTATTAATATTTTCATGTATGTCAATTCTGATGGAGACTCAGTTGAGACAAATGTTAAAGACAAGTAAACTATCAGTTGTATTTTTAGAAAACTTCCCAGATGCAATTATAAAGACACAGGAAGCCCATGATCGATTGTGCAATCAAGGAAGGCTGAATTTCCTATTTAATAAGGGTTTATTTCTCTAGGGATTGTGTGAGCAAGGTAGGCTGAGGGTAGGCAAGAAATTGGCTATGTGTTTGTCCAATTTTTCCTAGATCAATGTGAAGCAATTGGTAGAGTGTATGAGGTTTTGGTGAGCACACATGCATTGTATTTTTTCATGATTCCTTGGTTGATTATACAATAAATATGGAGGGGTTTTGAGCAGTTTCTTTCCCCAAGAAAATATTGTGTTGTGCGATTGATTTACTTCTTTCTCTTACTTGCATGTGATTGAACGATCGTGATTTATATTCCACAAATATCGTATAAGGATTCAATATCTTTTTTTAGTACATTTCATGATCAGATTGAATCCATTGGTGTAATTTCTACACATAGAGGTTGAAGGGAAGCCATTTCCTTACTGAGGAGACAACGCTGGTCCAGTGCCAGATCCTAGAGATATTTTACGGAGGCCAGAAGGCCTCAGTTTCTAGAAAATAGAGAGACCAACATAGAGATAGAGGGCAGTTTTTATTGTGACACAGAGTGACGAAGTCACTACGCAGAGGCAACGTAGGTCAGTTGAGTTTGGTTGTTGATCAGTGCTGGGTTCCTATGGAGGAGTTAGGTTTTTCGCACAATATCTCTTTTGTCAGATTCTCTACATGATTTGATAGATGTGTCAAGCATAGACTTGTACTCAGAATTATTTATTGCATAAAATATAAACCTTCAATCGCTGCACCGATTTTCCCACATTGGGTTTTTTCAGGGACATTGGTCCAAAAATAACTGTGTAAAATGTGTATGTGATCTATTCTTGTTCAGTTTTATTTATGCACTTGTATTTCTTCTGTAGTTTATTTGTGTTGGTTGCAGTGTGACGTATTCAATATTTTTCATAGTGAACTTCAAATAGATTTTTAAGTTAAAATTAATGATTAGGTGAATATCTTCCAATTGCTACAATAGGATTCTAGAGATTTATGGAATTTTCACAAATCAGAGAAGACCATGCCTAGCTTGAAGGGGAGCTTATGGTGGTGCCATCAATGCCAAAGGGGGAGAATGTTGGACAATGGGTGGATGTGTTAGTGTTGGCAATGGTGTCAACAAGATTCAATGGTGATCTATGATAGCTGCAGGCTTTTGGTAGAGAATCACCATAGTATCAAGCTTATTGAAAAGCCATAAAATATGTATCTACATGTCCAGGGGGGATCCATTGAGATATGTAGGCTTCTGAAAGAGAATCATCATAGTAAGAGGCTTATTGAGAAGCCATAAAATGATGACTATGGTAGTTAGGCACAAGAAGGAGATTTAAGAACAAAAGTGTGGCAGAGATTTTTCAGTCACCTCATAGGCATGTGCTCCAAGGCTACATCAAACCTTATCCATTGGAAATTTCTCTGGAAGAGCTTTCCAATGATATGCCAAAGTTGAAAAACAAGATTCTGTATCAAAAGACACAGTCTACTAAAGTTCAAGGATTTGAGGCCTTGAGAAGGATGAGACATCAGAGTAGGACGCATATCGTATATTGAAACATTATATTAGATCAAAATATTGGAACCTCATAGTAGACCAACATATCAAAACATCAGAGCAGGAGGCTTATCGGGTATAGGAATATTAGAGTTTTGGGACATCGGAACAACATAGCAGGACCAACATATCAGAACATCAGAGTAGGAGGCTTATCGGGTATTGGAATATTGGAATATCTGAAGTGCTTGATAAAAGTGTTTTAAGAAGTTATGATATCTATTTAGCTTGATAATGTTAAAAGCGTTGATAAATGCCGAAGAGAAATTAACAATGGATTCTTCTACAAAACCAAGGTCTTGCCATATCTCTTCTCTCTCCTCTCGTAGGACACATGTCAACATAAGATTGATTCCGAGAAGCCACAGTGGAATCTGACTGGAGCGTGGCCTGGAAGTACAACATGGCATGTGGCAGGCATATTCAATGTTATTGGGTGGCCTAGTGGGCCAAATCCGGGTGACACGTGTTACCACTAAGGAGTTGCCACATGGAGTGATGACGTCATATAAGAGGTCAAAATATTGGAGGATGAGAACATCGTAAATTTTGTGCAAAAGGTTTTTGAAAAGTAACGATGAAAGGGGCTTCCGATTTCTGGTTGGCACATGGTCATGAGATGTTAAAGAACCAAGGCCACAAAGATGTTGAAAAAGAGAGCCAAGGATATTGGGGAATACAATATCATAACATAATTACTTTGTTATGTTATGATATAGCATGTATCTAATGGTTCAATACAACGAATTGAATAAGAAAGAATGGGTCGATAATTGAGGTTTGAATGCATTATCTCAGAGTCAGTATTTGTAGAGAAGAAGCACTGTAACAATGCACAAAGGAAACTGGCTCATTTAATAGAACCTTCTCATCCCTTGCATGCCTTTATGAATTAAAGAAAGGAGGGAAGCATATTTTCCATTCCCATATAATCTCCAGCTCTGATGGGAAATAAACAAGCATGGGAAGTCCCTGTAATGTGACCATACAAAGTGAGAATTAAAAACTCAATGTGGAAGTGTACATGGTGAGTATGTAAATATTTCAAAAGCCCATTATGTGATTAATTCTATGGAAGAAATCGATGGGAAGACACAAAGGAAGCAGAGTAAGTCACAAAATAAGCATTTGAGTGATGTTTGTACCTATGGCAGAAACAAGACTGTACAATATGCAACAGTGGATAAAACCAACAAAATCCTCTGTGCAAGGTAGAGAAAAAGTGTATTTTTGAATTTGCTAAGTTGTGAGAGTTGTAGTAGTGATGAGTGAGAGTGCACATAGCCTGAGATGTGGGATAAGAAATAGAGAATGAGTTGCGAGACAAAAAAGTGTTGATCAAGAGCACAAAGCCTGAGTTGAGGGAGAAGCAACAAAGGATGAGTTGCAATACAATAAAATGTTGATCGCATGTTATGTTGAGAAGAGTACAGATGGTGCGAATATGAAATATTGGAGGAGTCGGTGATTCATAAGAGGACAGAGAGAAGAATGAAATTCTGTGACACAGTGGACTGGTATTTATCTCATTTGTAAATGCCTTTGTTTTCAGTTTGAAAATTGTATGAAATAGTAGAATAGTGGCAACAACAAGTGGTGGCCTGCATTCAAAGAGGTTTGTGCCTCTTAGCAAGTTGGTGCTTGCTATCCTAAGGGGGTCGTTGCCTCCAGTGAGTGGGTGCTCACAAAAAAATTGATGTAATTAAGTGGGTGATTAATTCACATCTTAAAACAACAAAAAATTGGTGGTTTTTACCCTTTGGGTTTCCATGTGAAAAATACCTGTGTCAATGTGTGTGTGTGTGTGTTGATCTTGAGAACTGTTGTTGAACATATGAATTCTCATGTATTAATTATTATTTATTTATGAATGAATGCTATCATAAATAACTAATGGTAGAGGGATGAAGTAAGAATATATTCAAAAGAAAAATTGAAAGTAATCATACAATTACTGATTCACCACCCCTCTCAGTAATTCCTTATTCCAACAAAGACTTATAGGAGAAACAAGAGAAATCAGCTCCTCTACTTGTTGACAATAATTTTACAATAAATTTGGCACAAAATCCCATATTCCATGATCGAACTAAGTGCATCAACACTAAGTATACTTCGTACCATGTAGAGGCCAAAACTATTCATTTAAGACATTGTTCCACGAATGAGAAAATTGCAGACATCTTCACCAAAGCACTTGGAAGAGAAGAAATTGAAAAGTTCATAATGATGCTTGGGATTAAAAACACCCTTTCAGAGTAAATGGGGGGATGCTTGATACCTCAGTCCTCTGGGATTATGGAAAATAATATTATTTCTAAATATATAACGAAAAGGTCGTTGGGAAAATTAACAACCCACATAGTTGGTGAGATGTTTCCCCTTGTAATAAACATGTATCTCTCATTAATGAATAAACGTTGGAGCTTTTTAAACGATCCTCAGTCTGCGAATAATAATATTATTAATATTAGGTTTAATATAATATAATATTATATTATTAAATATGTTATATTATATTGAATATAGTATTATAGTATTATAATTATTGAAATTTTCACCAAATTAAAATGGTAAGGGTGTATGCAAGATCCCAACTCAAGTTTATATTAATTTAACATTAATTATTTATTTGTTTATTGAAATATATGTATTGATTTCACTTTAGATGTTAATTTTCAATCCTATTTCATTGATTATACTAGATGCATTGAATTCCATGTAGATGTTGATATATAATCTTATTTGATTGTTTACACTAGATGTGTTGATTTCAGTGTGAATGTCAATTTATGATTTTATGAATAGATGGATTATGTGCATTTCTTTCAAAGAAATCAAATTAATGGTGTGCATTGATTTTAGCATTTGCACAAAGAAATTATTAATAGTGTGTATTGATTTCTATTTTATATTAATAATAAGCTTATATCCATATTAAACATAAATGAACAACAATGAGCCTAGATCGATATTAATCATAATTCTATATCCATCTTAAATAGAAATGAACAACAAAGAGTAATTCCATAGAGAAAGACACAAGAAATGACAAAAAAGGATGCATTGATTTCAATGTAGATGTTGATTTCTAATCCTATTTAATTGTTCATACCAAATGAATTGATTTCAATCGAGATATTATTTTTTGATTTGATGTAAATAAATGGACGATGTGCATTGCTTTCAAAGTAATTAGAATAATAGTGTGCATTGATTTCAGTGTATGCACAAAGTAAATATTGATGATGTGCATTGATTTTAGTGTATACACAATGTAGTTATTAATGAAGTGCATTGATTTGTTTGTTATAGTAATCATCAAACTAGATCCATATTAAATAAAAATGAACAACAAAGAGCTTAGATCCATTTTAATCATAGACCTATATCAATATTAAAGAGAAATGAACAAAAAATAATAAGTTGACAAATAAATGCACATGAAATGATCACTAAGGAGTGTCAACAACAAATGGAGAATCAAAATGTGGATCGACAAAGATAGTCACAACATATGACAGTTGAACAATAACAAGAATAGATGAAAAAAAAAATGAATAAAAAAGAACATATCGATAAAGAAGGGAAAAATAAATGAAACTGAATAGTTTCAAGGGTAAATAATATAAGAAAATGCACAATGAAGAGGATATTGACAAAAAATGGTAGAGGAAATAAAAACTGAAGAGCATGAAGAATAGAAAAAAAGAAACACTGAAAAATAAAGCATATTGACAATGAAAACAATTTCCAACCAACTTAGACATAGTACAAGATGCAAAAGAAAACCATTTGAAAAAATGTGTTTCAAGGATATCTATGCCCAAGCTCAACCTGAAACTCTTGTTGATATCAATATTAAACATCGAAAATTTTGTTATAAAATTTATTGATTAGCTCAAGTTTAAGTGTATTGTGTGTGAGGAGTCATGCGTTGGAATTTAGGTATTTAATAGAAATATAGGTCTGATGTGCATGAAATGTAGAAGATAAGGAAGTCATCGAATTAATAGTATACATATTTAATATATTTAAAATGATAAGATTAATGTTTGATAAATTTTATGTCGTGGTGCATCGCTAAAACTAGCCTAGATCCATTTTAACTCGAGATCTATCCAGCACCAATAATCAAATATCTCAAGGTGCAAAATTTTCCTCAATTTTCACACTAAAAAAATATTTGCACCTCAAAATATTTGATCCCTCTTGACACTTGATAGATTCAAAGTTAAGATGGATCTAAGGCTGATTTATAATAAATAAAATATTTAAGTCATTTTGTCATATATATTTTTCAACATTACATGTCTGAACTTTAATTTTTCTTTGGAAAAGTACATAAAATATTTTTTTTTAATATAAAAATTATTTCAAATTATTTTAATACTAATAATAATTATTATCGGATTTCTCATTTCACTAAATATTGAAATTTCTTTTAAAATCCAATTTTCAATAACACATTTTACATACCTTTTATATGTATCCTTCTTATACCATCAGAGGAGGGCTTCATTAAGGGAGTAATACCCTACCACGTGATTTCATATTGAGGGATATACATTGAGGAAATAATGACATAATATATTGAGTATATAATAGGGGGTAAAGGGTTTTTATATTGGAAATATAAAAAATGGAGTTAAAAGTTAATGAAAAATATAAAGGGGTATAAAAATGTTAATGAAAAAATGGATACCTACAATATTTAGTGAAAGTAGGGGTTTTTTAAATTTGGAAGGTGTATTGGGTTCATACTAATAGTGGGTTTAAAATTGTGATTTTTATAGGTATTTTCAAATATGTAGTCAAATTAAGGGTATTTTTTAGTATGCCACGAACACACATGATATGTCATGTAATATTCCAAAATAGGAAAACATGAATATTGAACATAAAACTAGAAAATGCAATAAAAATCAACACATCAAATAAATGAGCAGATCACTGAGCCATTTTATTATAAGAAATAGCATAAATGAAGTACAAGAGCTTGAGGAAGAGACACTCAAGCTAGGAAAAACAAGCCTGAAATGAACCTAAACATCAAGGCATAAGAAAGTGTTGCTACATAAACTACTGGGAGGCTATGACTACACAATCCTGCTAAAAATAACTGATACTGGAAACTAGGAATGCGTAGATATGCTGACTGGGTTCTTAGAAAATTCCAGAATCAGAGATTTAGGATTTCTAGCACAATTCCAAGATAACCCAAAAAGGGTTTCCAAAAATTACAATGATGAAAAATGCAGCCCTAGGGCTGAATTATGCACTGCAGCTGAAATAATACTGGGAGGTGGCTGATTTGATGAGAAAATATCTTCTAATCCTCCCACTGACTTTTCGGATGAAGGGATGCTCCCCTCCTTAGACAATAAGCTCAAAAACTTGGGTTATGAACCCTCCACTGAATCTGCCCCCCTGGATTGCGCAATTCCTGAAGGAGACTGCGCTATTTATGGTGGCTAAATATGGGCCTGATTCCGGATGATGGAATGTAGCTCAAAGAAAATCTCCTGAGTGGGCACTCTAAGTCCCCCAAGGATGAGGGTGGGATTTCCGCTTAGAAACACCCTTGTGCTAAACAACACAACAGACTCTGCTAAACAACTGAAGTGTGCAGAAAGTCATAAAAGACAATACATAACAATATTCAGAATTCCCTCTATGGCTGCCATCCCCTTCCTTATATGCTTTGTGAGCCTTCATCCCCTTGGCCCCACTCAATAATGATGCTACTCTCATGGAGACTTCCTCCCATTATGACTGTGTTGTCCTCCACTGTCTCCACTACCTCCATAACTATGTTGTTGATTTGGTAAAATTGACCCTATCCACATGCATTGACCCACATTCACACCAATGAGTGATTTATTCATCTGGATCCTACCTAGATGCACTGATCCACATTCACATTAAGAGTGGTTTTATTCCTACTAAATAGATTTATGGGTCCCTCTACCCTGTTATTCATCTATCTTATTGAAAAAAACACAATTTAATATTATAACTAGGTAAAAGCTAATTAGGAATATTACAATCCTCCCCTCCCAAGTGTTGCTTGTCCTAAAGAAACTGTAAGGATGGATGCTGCAAAATATTCTCTCATTCCCAAGTAGTATCATCATCCGAAAGATTCCTCCATTAAACCAGATATTCTTCAATCCCCCTATTCCTTAATTGCCTCTCCCGAGTATCCAAGATGGCTTTCGGCTGTAAAAATATATGGCCCTCATAATCAATAGGTGGGAGATCCATAGTGGCAACTACATGTTGTCCAATGGCCTTCTTGAGGCATGAGACATGAAAAATGTTGTGGATCTTACTCCCAATAGGGATCTCCATCTCATATTCTACTTCCCCAACATGGCGGATTACCCTGTATGGCCCATATAAATGGGGCTTAAGCTTCTCATCCCCCTTCTCATTCAATGTAGATTTCTTGTAAGGTTGAAGACAGAGATAGACCAAATCATTCACCTCAAACTGTCTCTTCAACCAATCATGATGTGCATACAACTTCTGCTGATTTTGGGATGTAGAAATGTTTTTCTTAAGAGTACGGAGTATATCCAGACTCTTTTGGATCCAATATTTGGCTCTGGGAGCCTTTCTTGCTTCAAACATCACAACAACAAATGATAAAGCACTAGAACCATATAGAGCCTGAAATGGAGACATACCAATTGACATATGAAATGTCATATTGTAGCAATATTATCCCAAATGGAGCCAACACATACATGCTCTTTTCTGCCCCGAAACATAGTTTCACAAGTAGCTTTACAACCACTTGTTTACTATCTCTATTTTCCCATCTGTCTGGGGGTGATAACTGGTACTTAATGTCAAATCGGTACCCACCAAATGGAAAAGCTCTTGCCAAAATCTGCCCATGAAGCAGCTAACTCTATCACTGATTATGGTCTTAGGAAGACCATGAAGTTTGAAAACATCTCTAAAGAAGAGCTCGACCAATTGTGAAGCAGTGTACCATGAAGAAATGGAAAATAAATGTGAATACTTTGTTAGTTGATCAACGACCACAAATATACAATCCTTGCCTTGTACTACTGGAAAATGGTAATGAAATCCATAGAAGTTATCTCCCATTTCCCCTCTGGAATAGGAAGTTGCTGTAAAAACCCTACAGGATGGTTGTTCTCTCCTTTATTCTGCTAGAAAACTATGCACTTCTTGATGTGCTAGAGCACATCCTCCTTGAGACCCTTCCATGAGAATCTCTCCCTAATGGACCGATATGTCTTTGTGAAACCTTGGTGGCATGAGAGTGGTGAGCTTAGAAGCTCCAGTCAAGAATATCCGGTCTTGGTAATAGATGACCTCATCTGTCACTCTATACCTCTTATCAGTCACATGTCCATCCAGTAATGTGAAGTGGTCTTTGGAATAATCCACCAACAACTGGGCCTCCCAATCTGAATCCACACTCATCAATGACGGTGTTGCTGGTCTCCGTGATAAGGAATATTCTACCAAATTGCTTCTCTCTTTGACATATTCAATGTCAGAGTCATATGTCAATATTCTTCTAACCCATTTTTGCTGCCTCTCTTGTAGTTGCTTCTGCTTAAGAAAATACTGAAGTCTATGATAGTCAGTCTTCACTTAGAAACGGTTGCCCACCCAATACTGCCTGAATTTTTCCAATGCATGCATTATGGGCATAAAATATTTCTCATATATGGAATACACCTTCCCATGTGGCAACATCTTCTGATTATCAAAGGCTATGGGATGGCCTCCTTGCATCAATACTATGCCAACACCATCCCCTGAAGCATCACATTCCAGCACAAAGGGTTGGGTGAAATCTGGAAATACCAACACTGGAAAATTTCTCATTACCTCCTTGAGCCTATGAAAGGCCCTCTGCGTAGTGTTTGTCCAACCAAAGTCTCCCCTCTTGGTCAGTGAGTGGTGCTGCTAGTTGGGAGAACCCTTTAACAAACTTCTCGTCCGGTGGCTTTCTTTGTGGAATTCCTCCAAATACTGTAGAATAATGGTCTAGAATAGACTGGATATCTGAGTGGACTGATTTTTCCTTACATATTACCTCCAACTTACACAGTTATACTTCCCCTGATATGCCTCCTCTGCGCAAATCAACCTACATCTTATGTGTAGAGACTTCCTGAGGTGGATAGGTGTGCATGCCCCTGATCATTTGGTGCTTACCTCTCTTCTTATCTATCCATTCTATATTCAAGGTCTCCAATCCATGGTGACCTTACCTAATGTGATCAACCACTGTACACCCAATATCACATTGCTGTCAGGAATATCAACCACAAATAATTATTTTGTCAATGTGTATGTCCCCAAAGTTACAGTCAATGCTGGAACATACTTCACACATTACATGGTTCTAGCTCCTAGAACCAAAACTGAGAATCCTTCAAAATCATCTGTGGGTATGTCTCTCTTCTGCACTATTTGGGAATCAATAAAAATTGTGGGTATCCCCACTGTCTATCAATATTGACACCCTATGCCCTTGAATTGTGCCCCAAACTCTTAATTTCAGATACTTGGGCACTCCCCGCAAATATGCAAGGGCTCCTCCAATTGGATAAAATGCTCCATTTCCACCCCCTAGTGGTGGTGGATCTTCTTCTGGTGCCACAACGCTGGTGTCCCCTTCTGGCTCC
Organism: Pinus albicaulis; assembly: GCA_034641835.2. Lineage (NCBI taxonomy): Eukaryota > Viridiplantae > Streptophyta > Pinopsida > Pinales > Pinaceae > Pinus > Pinus albicaulis. The sequence continues at coordinate 1,677,559,565 of CM076581.1, forward strand.
TCTTCTTCCTCCTCTTCACTATCGGAGAATACTTCAATATAGTGTGCCTTTCCCGAAGCACATTGATGCCCTAGTGCCCAATGGTTCTTAGTAAGTGAAGAAAAGCTTCCTCCTCCTCATATCTCTTCAGAAATCATCACTAAGAGGTCCTTTGCCTTGGTTCTCCTTTGGGGGATGAACCTTCACATCTTTTCCCTTTGACTGAAAGGTGATTTTTGGCTAGAATGGAGTTATTTCCCTTGGAAAAGCATCTTGTAAGTCCCTAGCCATCTCAATGGCATCTTGGACCGTAGTTGGTCTAGTGGACTTCACCAAACCATGCAAAGGCTCTGCTATCCCATCAATGAACATGTATACTCTCCTAGCTGTAGACAAATCTGGCACTATGATAGAAAGTTTCAGGAATTTAAAGATATAGGTCTCTGGATTTCTTGACTTCTTGAGCTTAGCTGGCTTGAAAAAATGTGCCTCTGGATCTCTTCAGTCAAATCTTTCTACCAATCTCCGGGTGAATTCTGCATATGCAGTCACACTTGCATGCCACAATGTAGATAGACTGTGAAACCAACATTCATGTGCTTCACCTTCAAGGTGAAACACTGCTATATTAATAGCTTCAATCTCTAATACTTGGTTCAACTGGAAATAGATGTCTAATTTTTCCACCAAAGCCTTGGTTGTGCACTTGGATGACCCATTAAAAGCAGGCAAAAAGAATCTACCCATAGTACGCTACAGATCATTGTTATGCATGCACCCTCCACTTCTATTTTTATTACATGGTCTCCTATTATCCTTGATATGAAAAAAATCTTGGAAGTTTAGATTCTCTTTGAACCTTTGTGATTGAGATTCATATTCTAGAAATTAATCACCAAGATCCTCCTACTCTTGGGGTCCTCCAACCCCATTTACCATTGCTAGGAATCTAGGCATGGTGGAGCATTGTGAAACTTGCTGCACTACCGATTGCTCACACCAATGATGTGAAGTTTTGGAACTTTCCCCGTGTTGAAACCCTATTAGGCACCCCCTTTGTCTTTTCGCCCTCATCTCCTTTATTTATTTGGAAATATATTGCATAGTTTGGAGAAGAAGCTTTGGAAACTCTTTTTCATCCATTTCTCCTGATATTGGAGACTTTCCTTTGTCTTCTTAATTATTTGTATAATCAAACTTTCAACCTCTATTAATATACCACTTCTCCCGTTCTGTAAGAGGTTCTTCTTCTTCAAATGTCATAGATGTAGTGCCCCACACTTTGAGCCAAGATTATGCTCTAATACCAATGTAATATTCCAAAATAGGAAAAACAAGAGTATTGAACATAAAATTAAAAATGCAGTAAACATCAACACATAAAATACATGAGCAGATCAATGAGCCATTTTATTATAATAAATAGCAGAAATGAAGTACAAGAGCATGAGGAAGAGACACTCAAGCTAGGAAAAACAAGCCTGAAATGACCCTAAACATCAAGACTTAAGAAGCTGATGATGCATAAATTGCTGGGAGGCTATGAATATGTAATCCTGCTAGAAATAACTGTTGTTGGAAACTAGGAAAGCGTAGATCTGCTGATTAGGTGCTTAGAAAATGCTGGAATCAGAAATATGGGCTTTCTAGCACAATTCCAAGATAACCCAGAAAGGGTTTTTAGAAATGACAATGATGAAAAATGAGTCCTAGGGCTGAATTACACACTGCATCTAGGAGATTGGTGGGAGGTGGATAATATGATGAGAAAATAGTTGCTACTCCTCCCCATTGACTTTTCGGATGAAGGACTGCTCCCCTCACTAGATGATAAGCTCAAAAACTAGGGTTATGAAACCTCCAATGAATATTCCCTCCTGGATTTTGCAATTCCTAAAGGAGGCTACACAGTTGATGGTGGTTGAATATTGGCCTAATTCTGGATGATGGAATGTAGCTCAAAGAACCTCTCCTGAGTGGGCACTCGAAGTCCCCCGAGGATGAGGGTGGGATTTTCGCTCGGAAACACCCTTGTGCTAAAAATCACAACGGACTCCGCTAAACAACTGAAGCGTTCAAAAATTCATAAAAGAAAATACATAAACAATATTCAAAATTCCCTCTATGTCTACCATCCCCTTCCTTATATGCTTTGTGAGCCTTCACCTCCTTCGCCCCACTCAATAATGATGCTACTCTCATGGAGACCTCCTTCCATTATGACTGTGTTGTCCTCCACTGTCTCCAGTACCTCCATAACTGTGTTGTTGATTTGGTCAAATTGACCCCATCCACATGCATTCACCCACATTCACACCAAGGAGTGATTTATTCATCTGGATCCTATCTAGATGCACTGATCCACATTCACATTAAGAGTGGTTTTATTCCTACTAAAGAGATTTATGGGTCCCTCTACCCTCTTATTCATCTATCTTATTGACAAAAACAAAATTTAATACTCTAATTAGCTAAAATATAATTAGGAATATTACATGTCATAGGTTCATTGAGTGAAACCCTCATGTACCATCATCACTAAACTTGGGTAGGACTCTCTCTCTCTCACATATGAAATATTTGAGTTGTATTAGTTTGTAGAACATCATACTAGATATATGGCATATGATTTTACCTATTTATTCTATACTATAAGTTCATAGGCTTTTACAATATACAAGTCATTGTAATGGGTCACATCCCCCAGGAAAAAAAAAAATTGACAATTATACCCTTTTTCTTCTTATTATTTTTTAGTACAAATGTTTGACCTTGATATTTTCAAGTGTTCATATGGAGCCACATGTACTTCATCCCAAGTATTTCAATGTATTAACCATGTTGTAAGGTTTTTGATAATAATCCTTTTTAATCCCCACATTTTATAATATTTAAGACTGATAACATTGAGATGATCAACATGATATTTTTCTTGGTTTTCATTTGATGTAAATATTCACATTTATTTAATATTTTGCTAAAATTGTTAGAATATGAGTCCCTATATAATCAAAAATTCCAATACCATATTTTCATGAGTTGTAATCCTTACCTTGATGAGGTGTTGCCATGATCCACTAATGAGTTTTCAGTGAGATGTAAAATATATAAAATTTCAAATTGATGTATTATAAATTCATATCCTGGGATCAATAAAATGAAATATAGTGGCATGAAACCTTTTTTCCCACTTTTATTGCCTCATATTGCTCTAGTAAATTCTTAATAAAAATTGAAGAAGAGAGTAATCAACATAGATTTCAATATTGAGAGGGAATATTGTTGAGAGAGACATCTTAAGGTTATTTGAAAAGTTTTCAATTTTTCCTTAAACTAATTTTTTCATTTTTAATTTGGTTGTTGAACTAACCAACTAATCTAGGAGCAATTGATCTAGGAGGATCTCTAAATCCAAGCAACTTTTTTGTTCTCAAATTTTGATGAATATGTACTCATGTTGAGGAGGTCATTGAGAGACTTTTAACGATTCTTTAATAGAGTCAAATGGATGTCGTATGAGAGAGTTGCGATGTTCTAAAGTTTTCGCCAAATAGAGAAAAAGTCAACAGGGGTGCTACATGGTAGTACCACAAAAGGACACATGGTAGTATGGTCAGATGGTGTGTTAGTACGGATATTGACATGATAACACCTCATGATGAAACATGGTAGTGTGACAATAAAAATATTGGCATGCCATATAAGAAGACCAATCAAGAAGCTGCACATGGCATGAATGAATGATGTGGCGAATTGGCATGGCACTGACATGGAAATTGAATTAGCAATGACATGCCAGATAGGTAGCTCAATCAAAAAGTGATACATGACATGGGTGGATGATGTGACATACACGTGGAAATTTGAATTAGTAGGTGATGTGGCACTACTACCATGCATATAATTGATGTGGCTAACACATGGTCCAATCATTGGTTGCCACGTAGCAACCTGAGTTGGGCCAAAAATGATTTATCAACTGTAGAATTATTAGGTGGAGAATCAAACCCCCCACCTCATCGAAGTTAGGCTAACAACATATCGTTATACCAACCACTTGTTCATTGTTATGGATATGAAATAACCATTATTTAAGGTTTCTAATAAAGCCAAATCACCAAAATAGTGGAGGTCCATGTGACAATTCCTAGATCTAGAATCCTACTATAGCCAACTGAAGTTACTTCATCTACTTGTAAATTACATTAATAAGTTATTTAATGATTTCTTCTGTAAACAATGAAGTAATTGATTCTATAGCCTTCACTTAATTAATTAGTTAATTATTTCGAAACAAAAAACAGAATAAAAGAAAATAATATCATAAAGGACACCATTATTTTTGGATAAACGTCCCTAAAAAAACCCAATGAAGGAAAACCGGTGCAACAGATCTAAGGGTTTTTATTATTAAGCAACTGTTATTTTTGAATACAATCTCTGGATGCCTTGCTTGCAACCCAGTTTAAATAATACCACTCGACAGAGAAAAATAGTGAGATTACCTCACTCTGCAAGTCCTGGCTAATCTGGTAGTTGAAACAACGAACCCCTAACACCCTCTGTGTTGCCTCTACGCAGTAATTGTGTGGGCCTACGTGGGTAACTTTGGAGGACTACATCAACTCCTATGATGTATCAATTTTCTCTCAGGAAACTCGATTCCAGCCCTTCCGACTCAGAATTTTGATCTTCCAACAAAATCTCAGACTACAGCATAGGAAGGCTGCACTGCTTTTGCGTGTGACCTTCATGGCCCTGCGTCAACCTCTCTGGGAACTATGCTGCTTCCTATGCATATTTCTCTACCTATCTACTGAGTATTCTTGGCCCCGAAGAAGATCCTATGACCAAAAATGTCTCTGCCCCTCAACTGCGTGAGAATCTCTCGATCAAATTTTTCCTCTGAGCATTGCTCACTTTAGAAAATTTGGTCTCTTGATATCTTGGTGTGTTTTTCCCAATGACCCTCAAGCCCTCTTTATAGTCTTCTCGTTGAGACTTCAATGACCAAGATTAAATCTCTTATGAAAGGCTAATATTACATTTTGACTTGATATGATTTTTCTAGAACATTCACACCCATATTCTATTAATTCACTTGAATTATTTTATTTTCCTAAGTTTAGACTTAGGGTCACTTTAAAATAATTAATTTTATTAATAAAATAAAATCCAGGTGGAATTTACCCAAAACCATTTCTGTGTTATCTGGAATACATGTGTCTAAGCCTCTCCACAAATTTTGAGACTTAGAGCACATCCGATGCTACCCCAAATCAACAATCCCTCTTAGCAAGGAATGTGCTCTAGCAATATGCCCCGTTGCACACTGCTCTGACTATGAAGCATCTCCCTCTACGTTACTGATGTCTGACATGCTATCCACCATATACTCCTCTTTTGATGCAACTGTACTACTACTGACCTTGCCATGATCAACACTAAATCCATACTACAACTCCCTCTCAAATACTGCATCTGTTGTTAGCACTTCCACTGCTAACTCTACACTACAACTCAGTTGTTGAGTGAAGCAATTAAAAAACCTCCAAAATTTAAACAAGTGTACAATATGGATACATCTAGATGTTGAAACTCTGACTTCTGCTAGTCCCACACTGTCCCTCTGAACCACTACGGTGCTACTGCTTCTACACTGTGTCTCTCTGCATTGCTGCAACTCTGTATTGTGTTTCTTATATTTAGCACTCTAGCTACTGCATCTATTTCTCCAACACTCCTTGCACCAACTGAAAATCCTTCAGCATGCTACTACTGATTTTTGGCTCCCGTAGTGAGGTCGTGATACAAGAGGTGGACTCCTCAAGAATCCTGCACAACTAAAGTTCTTTGGAACTTACAGTTTAATATAACCTCATTTCCCTCCTAGAGATGCATGGGCACTCATGGCATACTCATCTTCTTCGAAATTTGTGGACACAACATTCGGATCATGCTTCTCATCCTTGTCCTTTTTATTCAAAGGACACTATGTTGTGTAGTGACTGAGTTCACCACAACTACATCATTTTATCTTCGAGATGTCCTTTTTCTATCTCCACTTCTCTTGCTGCCCCTTAGATGCAAGGGATGTATTCTCCTCCTCCTCCTTTGTCTTCAACCCGTTGCTACTACTGCCATCAAGTTTGCACTTGACTAGGTACCTCCTTAGCTCTTCTTGCTAAAGATTAACCCACATCTCTTCCCAACTCTACAAGGTTTCTTTGCCCATGATACTCTGAACGAAAACTTGCAATTCTTCTATGATTGCATTGAGGGCCAGTCTCACCATTTTTTTTATGAGAAGGGGTGGACCCCACGACTACTAGTTGATCATGAGTTTCCTGAAGCCTTGAGAGAAATGGAATAATACATTCCCCCTTTGCATCTGAATCATACTCAATTTATTCTCTAATTACATCTACCATTTCTCGAAAGATCCTTTGTATAGCGATGTTGAGGCTTCCCACATTTTCCTAGAGGTGTCCTTGCTGGCTATGTGGGACACTATTTGATCCTTGATTACATTTAGGAGCAACCTCTTAGCCTTCGCCATATCAACCTTGTACTTCTTGTTATGATCTGGATTTGTAGGGACAACTACCGTAATTTCAATGAAAATCTTGAGATCGTATTCATCTAGAAGATATTTGATTATTGCCTTCCATATCACTTAGTTGGAGGCTCCCTCCAACTAATCCTGGTATCTAAACTCGTGAGCTACCATTTTGGTAAAAAATAAAATGTCAAATTTTCTCCCTCTATTTCTCCTTTGCGCAGCACTGGACTGGCTTACACACTCCTTGCTAGATGTGGTAAATCAACCACGCATATATGCTGCTCAGATCTCAAAAAATAAAATTCCTCGGCTAGGAATTCCTTGAGGAAGAAAATTTCGTCACTGTGCTTATTCTCTTTCTTCTGACGACTTCCTCCCTAAAAAATTTCTTACAGAAAAACTGCATCCCACCAGTTCTATGTTAAGGCTCTATACTTCTCCCTTTGCCATGAAAAGACTTCAATCTGGAATCCCTTCCTCTTTGTTGAATGAATCAGAGAGAGAATTTCCTTGAAAATTCAATCCTCTCGGCCTGGACTACGCAATCCCTACGGGGATTCGAACTATTGCCTCCTGCAACTATTCAACGATGGATATGCTCTTCTTGTCTCACCTACAATGTTGTGATACCATATTAAAATTCCTAGATCCATAATCCTACTACAACCAACTGAAGTTACTTCATCTACTTGTAAATTACATTAACAAGTTATTTACTGATTTCTTCTATAAACACTGAACTAATTACTGCAACAACCTTCACGTATTTAATTAATTATGAAAAAAAATAATCTGAGAAAAAGAAAAGAATATCACATAGGACACCATTGTTTTTGGACAAATTTCCCCAAAAAAACCCGATGCAGGAAAACTGGTGCAACAAATCTTAGGGTTTTTATTATTAAGAAATAGTTATTTCTGAATAGAATCTCTGGATGTCTTGCTCGAAATCCTGAACAAATAATATCACTCGATAGAGAAAAATAGTGAGATTACATCACTCTACAAGTCCCGACTGATCTGGTATCTGAAACGATGAACCCCCAACACCCTCTGCGCTGCCTCTACGCAGTTATTACGTGGGCCTGGATGGGGAACTCTGCAGTACTACGTCACCTCCTATTCTAGATCAATTTTCCCTCAGGAAACTTGATTCCAAACCTTTTGGCTCATAATCCCAATCTCCCAACAAAATATCAGACTACTACTTAGGAAGAATGTGCTGCCTTCGTGTGTGACCTTCGTGGCCCTGTGTCACCCTCTTTGGGAGCTGGGCTACCTTTGAATGTGGCCTTTGTGGTCCTACGTCACCCTCTCTAGGCACTGCGCTACCTCTGCATGTGGCCTTTGTGGCCCTGTGTCACCCTCTATGGGCACTGCACTACCTCCTTTGCTTATTTCTCTGCCTCTCTGTTGAGTATTCTTGGACCTGGAGAAGATCTTTCGACCAAAACTGTCTCTACCCCTCAATTGTGTGAGAATCTCTCGATCAAATTTTTCCTTTGAGCACTGCTCACTACAAAAAATTCGATCTCTTGATCTCTCGTGTGTTTTTCCAAATGACCCTCAAGCATTATTTATAGTCTTCTCGTTGAGACTTCACCGACCGAGATTAGATCTCGAATCAACAACTAAGATTACATTTTGACTTGATCTGCTTTTTCAAGAAAATTCACACCCATATTCTATTCATTCAATTTAATTATTTTATTTTATTAAGTTTAGACTTAGGGTCACTTTAAAATAATTATTTTTCTTAATAAAGTACAATCCAGGTGGAATTTCCCAAAACAATTTTCGAGTTATTTGGAATACATGTGTCTAAGCCTCTCCAAAAATTTTGAGTCTTAGAGCACATCTCATGCTACCCCAAATCAACAATCCACAGATTTTACCCTGTTACTTCCTTAATACAATGTGAATGGATTAACCACCAGAGCATTCATAATACTTATGTGTTACCGCATATGACACTATATTTACAATTTCTGTAGTAAGGGATGCCACATGGGGAAGGCTACGGGCTACCAAACCAAGGCATTTTCCAGCATGCCACAATGGTGATGCTTATTTATAGAAAGAACACAAAGATTTTTTGGTGCAAATATTTGGTAATATATAAGGATCACAACACCCCGTGGGATTGAACTTGGGACTTGTTATTATAAAGAAAACAAACTCATCACTACGTTAAGGGAGGCTAAGTTTTGGAATCATGTGTGCAAGTTTAATTTTAGTGCAATTTTTGGTGTTATGACAAGTTAAAAACCAATGTTCGAATAATGGGAAGATCATCTTAGACCCAAGACTTGGGGTACAACATTGAAATTCTTTACTAATGCACAAGAGTTCATTATTGTGTGAAATGGTCAAACCCAACCTCTTTTTAAAACTATTTCTGCAATGAATTTAGAAATAGAGTTGTTTTAAATCCATTTTTGAACAACCCAGGATGTATATTTGTCTATCATAATTTTTTATGAAACCAGGTCCAAAAATAGAAGAAAAGAGAGATCAATGCCTTAGAAATAAGCCACTTCGAGGGGGAAGCCTCCAATACATTACATAAATGAACAATTATTGGATGATACAAATGAAAAACCTCCTTTCTATATATAGGAGTCCCTAGGGCCACAATGTAATCCTAGTCGACCTAACAATAATAATGTAAGGGCACAATAATAACAATATGGGGGTTAAAAGGGTACAACAATAACAATAAGGGGGTTACACTAACAACAACAAGGGACTATACTAGTAATATAGGGACCTCACATGCTCCTCTCCTTCAAAAAAGTGTTGTCTTCAACACTTGAGTAGCTCCGAGTGCTTCTATATAAAATTATCATCCTTTGTTGACCGGATAAATCAATCTTGCAGACAAGATCGATCTCCCTAGTACCAAAAGGTAATCTAGAAACAAATAACCAAACAAACCTATCTTTCTCTAGACATATGCGATTTACAAAAGAATACTATAAAGGTGTTAAGGTCTTACCATAGATCCAATGCTTGTTTGAAGTAATTTTCCTTCAGTCACTTGAAGGAGTTATCTTTAAAGACCTACAGTCACAAACAAGAAAACATTAAATAGCACCTGTATAGTAAATATTATAAATCATGCCTATCATGGTGATCAAGGAATCCATGAAATAAACAGTTAATTAACAACTTATTGAGAAAAATGAATTCATTTGTATTAACTTTGAATGAAAGAAAACCTTACAACCTTAGCCTTGATGTTGAACAGGCCTTCTCGAGGTCCGAAGCAGGAATCTCGTCTACTTTGACAAGCCTTGCACTCTTCCAACCGAGACAGATAGAGGTATGTGATATTTCCTCAAAAAATATCAGTTAAATGAGTCTGAATCCCAATAGCACTTTACCTCAAAAATTTCTAAAGCTTTAACTCCCCTTGAGGCTACCCAAGACCTCTTTTTATAGTGCAAAAGAGGAGGTTTCAGTTCCAACTATGAAGGGATAGAATCCTCCTTCAAAGGGATAAGCTCCTCACATCAAGGGGTTAGCTCCTTAAGGAAAGGGATACATGAACCTCAAAAGAGCGGTTCTACCACCGCAAGATTCCTTCCAGAGGCTTCTAGAAATGTGAAAGTGAGCTTCTGGGTTTACTTTGCACCTTTTTAATTTTTTACAGGGGTCCGCACTCTTAACATAGAGAAAGTGCGTTCAGGTATGCAGGAATCATGAACATTAGGTGCGGGACCGCAGGTAAGACAAAGAGAAAGTGTGATACCAGAGTTTTAGAGACTTTTGATAGCTTTTCTCTTATTTTTAAGGCTTGAAATGAGGAACTGATGTGTTAGACTTTCAAAGGAGGAAGTATGAGTGATAATGAGCTCATACAGATAGCAGAATGTCAAGATGACAATTTTCAGTGCAACAGATTTCCCCCTAAAGTGCGAAGTCTGTAATAGATGAAGATAGAGTCTATCATGTATGAAGAGTGAAGTACTTTATCATTTCAAGGATCATCCTATGGACACCCCAGTCGGAACCTATAAAAACATTCAATTCAAAACATATATATGTAAACATATCATCGTTGAGGTAGGCATTCCCATACTTAGATCAAAACTAACTAGAAAAATGATTTAAACTATTATAATATAGGAATGATTTTCAATACATCAACAGTATAGAAATGTGTAGAAGTAGTATGGACGCAACCATCTATTTATGAATAGTCTACTGTATAGATGAATAAAAAAATTCCTCGCAGCCTGGATGGTAGAAACTAGATCCAGGGTCTTGATTTTCGTTTCTCGAACCAGTACGATTCTATCCATGTGAATAAATGTGTCAAAGTCGAACATGGTAGAAACCACTTGATTACCAGTCAATAATGTAGACTGTTAACAAGAGTGAGAGTAACCACCAGTAATGTCAATGGCCCTCAAAGTACTCAGTACAATCCATGAAATGTGAATGAATGATCTGAAGTTGAACATGTCACGGAATCATTCGATCGAAGGTCAATAATGCAACCTGTCATCGAAGGCGAGAAACCTACCATTGAGGCATGCAGATTTCAAGGTACTGACGATTTCTAGATCATCTTCCTAGATAATGAGCTGGCATCGATAGGAAGTGATCCATTGTAGGCAAGCCCAGAACAAAAAATCATAGATCAAGTTTTGAATAAATATATTGGCAAGGACTGACTCAGGGATGGTCAAAATGGATGACAGATATTTTGCAGATGAGTGGTTTTTTTGAACTGTCCTCTTGAACACATAATGACACTGCAGATGGCTTGGTGACAATTGACCCAAAGCTAATACCGAGAAACTGGCTGAAGACTTTCAATATGGTTTGATTAACTGTTAGGAAAAGGATTTTCCCAACCCAGGTGAAAAAAAGTGTCATGTTCAAGAGTGGTTAACGGCTTTTCGAATAATCAAAATACAACAAACAGGTTCATATTTCTCTCTTTTCCCCCACCATTTCTGGCAAGTACCTCTTTATTTTTGACAAGCTTGAGGAGGATAACATTTGCTTGTTTATAAGCTCATCCTTTGGATGAGTCCAACTTAGTTTAAGATTCGAACCCTAAGAAGGAGTGGTTTGTTCCTGTTTAAAATTGAACAAGTCCTTTACTGTTAAATTTTAACGAGTCCAGTATAGGAGAAACTCAGTGTTTTTTCAATTTTAGGGATTCAGAAGAAAAAAACTTAAGAATACTCCATGGGGGGTAATTTTTCATAAATTTAGTCTCTCAAGCCTGAAAAAGGATAAAATAATGTGGGAGAGAACTTTGTTGACCATAATTAGTCAACGTATACCTTTTTCGTAAATAGTCCATTTCAATTTGTAAAAGGAGTAAACTTATACTGAAAGGATGATCATTCATTTATTTTAACAAGTTCGAATAATCAAGTGCTCGGCAATCTTTTCAATTTTCGAGAGTCTGAAAAGAGCTTAAAAGAGGACTCCAGGTTTTCACTTTTTCGTAAATTTTTGAAAGAGTCCGAAAAAGTGATAAAAGTATGCTCTTTGTTGAAAAACGATCAATTTTCTTGAAAAATCCAATTTTCTGCACAAAAACGCGAAACATTACACATACATGTTTAAGATAAATAAAAATGTTTTCAAAAATTACCTTTTTAAAGTGAAAAATAAAAAAATTAAAAATTCATTTATTCGAAAAAACTTATAAAAAGGGCTTTTCTAACTTCCTTTTTATCGTTTGAGTTCAGAGTGAAAAGTGAGAGCTTTTGGGTAAAAAATTTTCTGTGAAGATTCTGGAAAATCCGTCCAACGAAATTGAGAACCGTCAGCTCCAGGTAATCCATGTCCTCCTTATCTTGCATTTCATCCATTTACATTTCATTTTTAGGCTTTAAATTCCGTTTTTTTTTAAGGAAAAATAGGTTGAAAAAATTGCTTGTGGGGGTCCGCAGGTGTAACACGCAGGTCCTGCGGACCCCAACTTTTTTCTACATAGAAAAAAGTCCTGGGTTCGCACCTATTTCACAGCACCCGTGCGTACCTACGCGCTGTGTATGAAAATAGGGTGCGGACCCCACGCAATGAAATTTCAAACTTAAATTTCTCAAATTCCGCCCAAAATTTTTCAAACAATCTTGTTCTAATATGTCTTTTTATGCATTGTAGGACATTAAAAATGATTATTTGGAGAGAACGTGAGCATGAGGACATAGATGATGCCACAATGAATCATTTTCCTACAATGCAGGCATTGAGAGCATGCGGTTTATACAAATTCTGGGCCATTCAGGGCATGAGGGCACATGAAGACCTCATGATGTGGCTAGTGAACAGATGGAACGTACAGGACTAGTGCTTTGTTATTGGCGGCCACTGGCTCGAAATTGAGCTGGAGGATATATATTTTTTAACTGGTTTTTCCAAGAGGGGCGAACAAATTTCTCTGTTTGGGACTAGGCTAGGTGGCCAGTCTGTCGCTAGTCTCCGACTAGAGTTCTGCGATGATCGGGAAAACCCCAAGGACAAACAGATTGACATAAAAAATATCATCCATCCTGAGCTTAAATTTATTGCATTTACTATTTCTAGACTGTGCGGGAGTGCAGCGTTGCATGTGGCTACTAGTTCCCAGATGCGCATTGCAATAGACTGTTTTCGAGGCACCATTTTCAACTGGTGCGAAGCTATGTTGGCCAATGTAAAAGGCCAACTAACTAGAGAAAAGAATGGAAAGCTAAACAACTTTGGATATGGATCCATTGTAGTCACCTTTTCTCTAGAGAGGATCCCCATGTTAGCTCCGCAGCACATTCATGTCGATGCTAGTTGACCTCGAGAACCTAGGATGGTTCGTTGGGTTGCTTTGATGGCCCGTCATGCTGAGGGAATTGAGGTTGTTCGAATTCCTTCTACATATTTTCATTGGCTGGAATGCCAAATTTTTTTTATAGAGGAATTTCTATACACCGGGATATATTTTTGCGGCGACCGAGAGATGGCTCTCCCAGCAGGAGAACAGTGGGATGATTCAGGTAAAAATTATTTTCAACAATTTCTAAGCTCTATTTTTTTTGTATTTTAATTGTCCCAAAACTAATAATCAAAATTGTAAATGCAGATGTGGGCCCACGACGACCAGCCAATCTCTAGGCTTATGAGAGGAGGCATCCAGTTGCAGTAGCAGCAGCCCCACAGGGCCAATCAGCAGAGATCCTGTCTGATTTGGAGCATCACCTAGAGCGCTTGAATCTAGACATTCCAGAGACCGACATAGATGATATTCCGCTTAGATTACAAAGATATGTGATTGGTGTTCCAAGACCTTTTAGGAGGTTCCTATGTAGGGTGGCCCAAGCAGTGGTTTCTTATCATGATCATCAACAGGGATAGGATGATCGATTTGTAGACTCATAAAATTTTTGACCTTTTGTATTATCATTTTTGCCGATCATAAGGTGTTTTTCAACCTATGATCGAAGATGAAATATATTTAAAACACACTTCTATGTTATGATATATCACTATTACCAACTATCTGTGTACTTGTTATTAAATGTTGTTTAATTTACTGGTTTGATTATTGCAAATGTCTATTTATCATACTAGAAGAAACTGCATCTGCTAATGTATTTAAATGTCTTGGGATATGCTGATATTCAATGTAATTAAATTCACGTTCCAAGAGACGAACTCTCAAAAATAACCGTAATAACATTGGATTTCTATTGGCATAAACCATGTTAAGCTGTAATACAACAAGTTCAGAATCCAACCTAACAATCAAACTCTGAATTCCAAACGATATGGATTCAGATAATAACTCAATCACTGCACTATACTCTGCAATGTTATTCGTTGTTTGACCGAGGCTTACCCCATGCATGGACACTAACTCGTAATAAGGTGAATAGATAACCCAAGCTGCGGAAGAAATGTTTTGTATACTACGACACGCACCATCAGCAAAACCAATGTAGGTTTGAAGAGACGTCGACATCTGCAATATCAAGAGTAAAACTTAGATAAGCAGGAATAGTGATAAGAGCACACTCTAAACTAGGCACGCTTTTCTAATCTAAAACACACCAGCAGTAAAAAATCTAATCTAACAAAAATCTCCACACTAAATTTAAGCATAATATCTCTTCAGATAAAGCCCATTTCTGGGTTTATCTAAAGGGACACCCTCGAAATCTATCAGCTCATAGGCCCCTTTTGCCAGCTTTCGCTTAAAAATGAAAGGACCATGCCACATAGGCACAAATTTCCCAGCCCCTAGCTTATTGTTAGCTTGATCGTACACTAAAACTAGGTCTCCTTCTGAAAAATTACGAGGTGTAACATTTCTATCGTACTGAGCCTTTATTCGTTTGACATGAGTTTCGTTTGCTAATGCAGCATTTCGTCGATTCTCATCTAGCTGAGCCAAGTACAAAAAACGCTTCTCCTCTTCAGACGTAGCTAGGAGTAATTCTATGGTTAATTTCAATGACAGAATTTCGCATTCAATAGGAAACATAGCTTCCAAACCATAAACCAGTTGAAAGGGAGTGAAACCAGTTGATGTTTTTACTAAGGTCCAATATGCCCAAAGTGCTGAAAATAACATGGAATGCCAATTCGACTTATGAATACCAATGATTCGTTTAATCATAGTGACTAAAACTTTATTGATAGCTTCCACCAGACCATTAGCCTGCGGGTAATATGGAGTAGAACTATCGTGGCGCAGGCCAAGTTGATCTAACAGTTCAGTCATCATGATATTTCGAAAATGACTTCCATAATCCGTAATTATGGCTTGAGGAACACCGAATATAGCAATTATATGATTGAACAAAAAAGTTGCAGCAGTCTTTCCGTCTGCCAAAAATGTAAGCATCGCCTCGGCCCACTTAGTAAAATAATCTACCGCTAAGATAATATACGCATGCCCCCCGGCCGATTGAGGGTTACATGTAATAAATTCAATACCCCACTTTGTGAAAGGATGGACAATAATTATAGGGTGAAGAGGAGCAAGTGGTGCACGCATTTTACGATCAAAGACCTGACAATTGTGGCATTTCCGGACTGCATAGATATAATCTTTGAATAAGGACGGCCATAAATAACCAGCGAACAATATCTTTTGGGTTGTGGCATACCCGAACATATGACCTCCACATGCTCCAGAATGGCAATCATTTAGAACCTTCTCATCTTCTTCATGAGTAAGACAGCGTCAGAAATAGAATCTGCTCCACGACGATAGAGTGTATCACCAATAATATTGTATTGTTGGGATTGGAAACATATTTTCCGTCGTTGAGATCGTGAGATTTCAGGCTGAAAAGATTGGGTTTGGAGATAAACAATAATATCCCCATACCAAGGATCAAGAGTATTGATAAGAAACAAGGATTTGTCTGCAATGGGCTGATCCACCACAGTTTCAGTATCAGTAGACGGGAAATCACACATCAGTTCAGCAAAAACCAAAGATTTCTTTGCCTTGGATTTTTCAAATTCCAAGTCAAATTCCTGTAGGATAACTATCCATTTGGAATACTTCCCCCCTAGCAATTGTTTGGTCAAGATGTACATCATAGGGTTACAATCATAAATTACTGTGGTTTTGCGTAATAAGATGTAGTGACGAAATATTTGGACATCTTGAACAGCTGCCAAGGCCAATTTCTCCACATGTGTGTATTTGATCTCAGTCGGATGCAAATTTCGACTAAGATAGTAACTCATATGTTCATTTTTGAATTCATCTTCCTAAACTAAAACCATCCCAATGGTGGAATGAGAGGCGGTGAGGTACAAAAAATAGTCCTGGTTGTAACTGGGAGGATGCAGTAAGGGTGCATGGGTCAACGCGTGTTTGAGTGCATCAAAAGATCGATCAGTGATCTCATCCCAAAGTAATGGAACATTTTGTTTTAACAACCTGGTAAAACCCTTTATTAACTCGGTGTAGTTAGGAATGAAACGACATAAAAAGTTTGCTTTCCCCTACAAGCTTTGGAGTTGGCACAGAGTCGAAGGAGGAGGTATATTGACAATAGCTTCGACCTTTGACGGATCAATGCGAATGCCTGCTTTCGAAACAATAAATCCCTGTAAGCAACCCGATTCTACACAGAAAACACATTTTTTTGGATTCAGCCTAATTCAATAATGCCTGCATTTCATAAAGATAGCTCGTAAACGAGTGAGATGATCGGCCCTACGTGATGAATGGGTAGGTAAATCATCGAGATAAGGTTGCACAATGTGCTTAATGTCATGAAATGCGTAATAAATAGCCCTTTGAAAAGTTTCCCCAGCATTCTTCAATCCAAAGGGTAGTTTGCAATAAGAAAATGTTCCCCACGTACAAATGAAAGTTGTTTTAGGCTGATCAGCAAGGAGGATGTTTATTTGATTGTAACCGGAAAAACTATCCATAAAGGAGAACATTTCACTGCCGGCACAATCATCAATGATTTGATCGATATAGGGGGTTGGATAATTGTCTTTAGGACAAGCTCGATTAATATCCCTATAGTCGATACATACTCTTATTGTTCCTTGTTTTTTGTTAACAGGAACAATATTCGATACCCAATCAGTTAAGGGAATTGGATAAATGAAACCTGCACAAAGTAATTTCTCAACTTCGGCTTTGATAGCAGCAGCTTTTCTTGGATGTATCTGACGTAAGCATTGTCGGACAGGTTTTGCATCCGGGTAAGTCTTAATTTCATGTACAACAATTGACGGATCGATTCCTGGCATTTCTTCATATGACCAGGAAAACATGACACAGAATTCTTGAAATAGGGCTTTGTAAGTTTGGATTTCTTTGTGTGTACAACAAGCACTTATATGAATGTTTCCAATTATTCCAGGCTTAACTAAAATGTCAATAGGAATCGTTCGAGAGATATTTTCCAAATTTAACTCAGAATCAGGATTTTCCAATGGATTCTGTGGTTCTTTGACATATTCAGTAGTAAAAATAGAAGAGAAATCATTTTCAAAATGATCCAGCTCAGGTAAAAATGAAGATCGATGATGTAGATCTTCCCATGGTAAATCGTCAACAGACAAAAGTTCACGAATCTGCTCATCAGTATGAACAATATCGGGAAATGTCGTTGTGGTTGAGCTAGATATAGAAAGTGATTCCTCATGGATCACATTCATTGGATCAGTTTCGGTTGAAGAAGGATCAGAAAGTGACTGTACAGCCTGATATGCAATTTCAAAGGGACTTAAAGGCATTGCGCCATCAAATGAATCCGCCTTGGAATCGGTAGGTACGATCCAAGGATCACAAAAGCAACAGTATTCAATGAAATAATATGAATATTTGCAATAGGAGGTGATACGTTAGGAGCAGGAAAGGAAAAATTTCGTAGTAAACCAGAATCTTTAATCAAACCTACGCCAACATCCTTGTAAGGGATAGTCGTTTTACCGACGTGTTAGATAGTTTCTGTAGAGGCTGGATTGGATGAGAAATAAGTGAGATGGTCTATTGTAATGATCTTTCCTTGATGTGGAAACTTGATAAGATGAAAGACCGATGAAACAACAACAATCATAGCATAAGACCAACTATGACCCAGGAGAAGGTTGTAATCTAGGGGAGCATCAACCACTTCCACATCTAGATTTACGGTTTTGCCTTCGACCCCTATAGGTAAATCCTGCAAAATACCAAAAGGATGGAACCCTTGGCCATCAAAAGCCTTTAGAATTGTCCGAGACTGATTGAGTGTAGGAGAACCAAGCGATTTCAAACACTAGATCGACATAATACACGTAGAATCCCCTTCATCAATCACAGTCTGAAAGACCGGTCTATTTTTTACTAATACTAGAATCTAGAAAGCCATTTGATGAGGTAAGCGGGGTGTAATATTCTCTAAATAGAAGATTATTAGGTTCGAATCCTGAATATCGACAGCTCCTATGGCAGAAAAAAGTAATTTACGTTGTGCTGGGCATGATTATAGCACTTCCAAAGTCGACATTGCTGACGGGGAAATAGCTAAGTCCTTAACAATGTTGTAATTCTGAGCAGCCCTCGCATGTGGATTGAAAGCTGATTTACAAAGTACACCTTTAGCAGGTGGTTTGATTACTAAGTCTGAATTGGGTTTCTCGATCTATAGTGGATCAGAAACAAGAGGAGGTGTAGTTGATGTGTTTGAATTAGAAGATTCTTCTTCTTTACCACCAACAGGACTTTTACTACCATAATCTTGTGATCGCGTCACAATCCTAACATGAGACATCATCATAACAGGTTCTTTTGAGGCGTTCAAGGTAGAATCAATCATCTTACTATCTTGAGTAGGAAAAGGATCCTTCAAGACAGTAGGCTATTGAGAACCTTTAACGAATTTCGAAACCTCTGCTCGATGCAGGCATTCTTTAGTAAAATGATCCTCGTTGCAAATGAAACAAGGATAGCGAGGTTTGAATTTTTCATCATTAGATTTATTTTTATCTGTTTTATCTTTTGAATTTTGTTTTTTTTATTCTTCCCCTTCTTTTTACCACCAGATTTAGATTTGGCGATAGACGTCTCTATGACATGAATGTCAGCAGAAATTTCAGTGAAAGACTCTCCTTTCGGGGAATCAGGTAAAGTTATTATAGGAGAAGAATTCTTTAAAGATTTCTTCTTACTTTTAGTACTAATTGAATCAATCATACAATCAGCGGAATGAGACCCTGAAGGAGCTGCAGTTATTTGACCTTATTTTGGAAGATCGAGGATTTTTTCATGTAAAGTACCTAACTGCGTATAGACGAGGTCAAGGTACTGAGCTTGAGCAATGAATTTCTCTTCAGTAACAAATCCTCCCTTAGCTACATCTTCAGTGATTTTGGGTAATAATGATTTAATGAACCATTCCGCCAAAATTTGATCTGGAATGAAAACTTTCACTAAACGCCTTCTACGTCGCCATTCATGAATATGATCAGAAATATATGTGGACGTGGATTGTTTTAGTGAAGTCAATAGTTCCGTGCCATTTTCGTATCTGACAGGAAACTAAAAATTAGTTAAGAAAGTAGTTGCTAACTAATTGAAATTATTAAAAGAGCCTCGTGGTAACTCAATGTACCATTTGGCGGCAAGACCAATAAGATTTCGTTGAAAAATACGTAAGCGAATTGAATCATCAATTATCGAATTAGATGCACACCAGAGGTGATAAGTCATAACGTGATTTGACGGATCCTCTCCTAACTTACCCTCAAATTTCGGTATATCACTGGGCAAATTATGTGGCATTGGCGGCCAATACGAATGATAGTAAATTGGATCATTCGTAAGGTGTGACAAATCAGGTAAATCGAAAGTTGCAATAAATGGTAACTGATAGTTAGGGTCGCAAAAACCTTGAGTAACAAGAGCAATTCCGAGAGGAGGATACCCAGGATAACTGGGAATCAGATTTGCATTAGGAATGGTATAACCTCCCAGGAAACTAGGATTAACCAGACCAAACTGTGGTTGTTGAGGCTGTTGATAAATATAGCCAGGATACGGTTGATACTAATAAACTGGGTTTTGTGAAATGGGACCGAATTGATACTGTCCCTGGTACGGTTGATATGTGAATTGCGGTTGACTCGTGACAATCGTACTTGTACCAACTTTTCCTATAGGTATCTGGACCGAAGTCTGAACTGTAGGTCCTGATTGGGGTACAAAGAATTGAGAAATTTGCACGGATGCAGGGATAGAAGAAACCGGAGCTACAGATACTCCAGAAACAAGTGTTATAGGTTGAACAGATGTTGCAGTAGTTGCAGCAGTTTGAGGTAGAGTCTGAGGTGTACTAGGCCCAGACTGTTGAACAGAACCAGGTGTAGGGATTTGAACAGTAGGCTGGACAAGTTGCTGGGTTGGACCAGAAACCAAAGGCTGTCTAGGTTGACTAGGTAACTGCACATTAGGTTGCATAGTCTGTTGAATTTGGGAAGGATCCCACACCATGTTCATTCCGGGGTATGTCCCATAGAAGGTTTTACATATGAAGGACCATAGCCTAGTTGAACGTAGGGTTGATAATTAAGTGGTAAATTTCCAACTCCTTGTAAAAATGATTGACGAGAAGGTGGTTGAAAAACCTTGAGTTGGGTGCTAACCTTGAGGTTGATAACCCTGAGGCGCGTACTGAATCTGGGATTGATAAGGACCTTGAGGAATATACTAAGTCTGGGGTTGAACTTGGGGTATGTACTGTCTTGAAGGTTGATAACCTTGAGGTATGTACTATCCTTGAGGTTTTTCTCCAAAATAATATTGTCCTACAGTTTGCCATGGGAAAAAATTACCCTGAAATTGCCCCCCAGGTGGTAATTGACTACCTTGAGGTTGCCCCCTAGGTGGTAATTGACTGCCTTGAGGTTGTCCCCCAGGAAATAACTGACTACCTTGAGGTTGACCCCCAGGTGGTAACTGACCACTTTGAGGTTGAGGATTTGGAATATTACCAGACATCATAAAGATTTTCTCTGCATTCGACGTTTTAGTTTTAATTCCATTAAGACCATATGATAATACTTGTTCAGTCGGTCGAGGAGTTTCTCCTGAGAAAGTACCAGAGAGAGCCTGGTACCCTGAAGGAATAGAAGGACCACCGTATAAAAATGTTTCCAGTGTTTGGGAAAACATAGATGACTCTCCTGACATGATCGATGAAGGATAGTAACCTCTGGGCATAGGATTAAAAGTAATTTGAGGTGGTGAAAAATCAAAACCCGGGTTTTCTAAAAAGTTTTTCAAAGATAAATACCAAGCGTCACTCCTAATAGGGCTGTAGAAAATGGATTCACGCTCCCTAAGATTCAAAGACTGTGGGGATTCAGGAAGAGTTACTTCTTCATCTGGACTGGCAAGTTCTTCAATAGAAATGAGGCTAGATGGAAGATCTTTAGTATCAATATTTCTTACCCTGGGTGAACCAAGATCGCTAGAAGTTGGAGTAATAAATCCTAAGGATGTTTCCAAAATAGAAGGTTCAGTGTCAGGTTCAGAAATTTTGGGTTCCTCGGCTAGTTCACTGGAAGGAGAAATACTACCAATAACTTCGGAAACTGAAATCGACTCTTGAATATGCTCTGTCGTGGGTATTTGATGATCAAGATGAACAACTGTAGATGAACTTATGACTTCTGTTGATCTAATTCTACCGCTACTAGAGGATACTAGAGCACGCAGCCCTTCAAGCTGACTTGGTGTATACTCAGGGGGCTTCCCCTGAAGTCTCCGAGACTGTCTCGGTAATTCTGCCACAATTAAATATTAATAAATCACACAAAAAAAAGAAAATTTCAATAAAAACACCTAAAGTCTCTAAAGGAAAAAACAACTGAATCACACGCCTAAAAATCGAAGAGTTCAAACTATACACAAACAGTAACTTCCCATACTAAAAGCACTAGTTGGTGATAAAATCCAACTTAGTAGAAGTTTAATACAGAAAGGGCGGTTGGAACAGTTACCCCGACATCCTACTTAATGAAACAAACTGGCACAAGTTTCTTCACAAAAACATCTTGAGTGAAGAGAACCCCCTAGAGAGTCCAAGTGAGTCTAATTGACTTCTGCTCCAGGTACAGTGAAATATTTCCTTCACAGTCACCTTAGGAAATAATCTTAAGCTTATGGACACTAAGGTTACCAACAGTAACAAATACAATTGGGGGAACAGTCTACGATCTGATTCCATGCGCAAGGGCAGAGTAACAAAGCTCAATCCCCTTGAAGGCTTCTCGACATGGTCAATCCGAGGTTTACCGACAAGTGACCCCAGGCTCCTCGACAATGGTTAATCCGAGGTTTACCGTTTGTAATGCGCGTAGATCTTCTATCTTTCCCAATGAAACATAATTGATTGTCTCAAAGGTTCAGACATGATCTCGTGATTAACTCCTTTAAGAGAAGCTTCCCAGATTGTACCAATTACAATTGGATTTATTTCCTACCGCAAGATTTATCTACTTGTTTGTTTTTACTATCTTGGAGAGTTAATTACTCCCTACTCTAAGATACTAGCCTAAGCTATATTGGTGATAAGAGCCCTAGAAATAGAAAAGATTACTAGATCAATTTTAATTAAGCGTTGTTTTTATGGGATGCTCTTTAAGTCAATACGTATGGAAATGAAACTTTGATGGTGTGAAGACTCGACTTCCAAACACACTAAAAAATGCACCAAAAATGATAAAAATTTCGTTTTTCTTTCAATGAAATTCTAGCTAAAGAAAGAGTTCGAGAATGCAGATTCTTTTAAGAGACAATTCTTTCTTTGAACATGAAGAATAAATGAAAAGAAAATATTTTTGTTTTTTCAATAAGAACTCAAAACGAGACAAATAATCAATGTTCACAATAAATCCCTTTCACTTTCAAAACTTGAAACTACAAAAACAACTTTTCTTTCAAAAGATATCTACAAGTTCTAAAAAGCACTCAAAACTACGAAAAACTAATTTTGAGATCTACAAACTTTGAAAATCTAATTGAATAAAAGCTTCAATTTTTTTTTTTGAGAATGTTTTTCTTAGTTGTTCAGTAAACTAAGGATTCATTTGCCCAGAATAACAAACAAATCAAAAAACATCCAGATATGTTTCCTTTTGTAAAAATGAAATTCAGAACTTATAACAAAGCTTGTTCAAAGATTTGCAAAGAGAAAACTAGATCTATTTCTCAAAAAGGATGGATTTCGCAACCAAGTAAGACTCATCAAGAAGACAAAAAGACCAGTGTGATCTGAGGTATTTCAAGCTTCTAAGCTTTGAGTCACTACAGAGATCAAGTGAAAACCAATCCAAGTATGCAAGACTTCTAGAAAATCACTCAAAACACAAATACTGTTGGAACTCACTCACAAGAGGTTTTTGACAGGAAAAATACAGATCTGGGCAGATAATAGAAATCCTAAATCAGATTAAACATAAACTGGAAGAAGAAATCTAAATTTTTTCAAAAATTTTAACAAGGTCCACAGGCCCCAAAAGTAACAGGTGTGGTCCTGCACTGGTTACTCAAGGAAATTGCGAAACTTCCCGCACTGTGTAGGAAAACAAAGTGCGGTCCCCAGAAAAGTTCAAGAAAAACACAAAAGACTTCAAAATTTTTCAAAGCAAATTAAACCTAAGCTACCTAGGCGAGTATCCATCAATCAAAAACTAGAATCCCTCCCCAGCAGAGTCGCCAATTTGTTGACCGGATAAATCAATCTTGCAGACAAGATCGATCTCCCTAGTACCAAAAGGTAATCTAGCAACAAACAACCAAACAAACCTATCTTTCTCTAGACATATGCGATTTAAAAAAGAATATTGTAAAGGTGTTAAGGTCTTACCATAGATCCAATGCTTGTTCGAAGTAGTTGTCCTTCGGTCACTTGAAGGAGTTATCTTTAAAGACCTGAAGTCACAAAAAAGAAAACATTAAATAGCACCTGTATAGTAAATATAAATCATGCCTATCATGGTGATCAAGGAATCCATGAAATAAACAGTTAATTAACAACTTATTAAGAAAAATGAATTCATTTGTATTAACTTTGAATGAAAGAAAACCTTACAACCTTAGCCTTGATGTTGAACAGGCCTTCCCGGGGTCCGAAGCAGGAATCTCCTCTACTCTGACAAGCCTTGCACTCTTCCAACCGAGACAGATAGAGGTATGTGATCTTTCCTCACAAAATCTCAGTTAAATGAGTCTGAATCCCAACAACACTTTACCTCAAACAATTCTAAAGCTTTAACTCTCCTTGAGGCTACCCAAGGCCTCTTTTTATAGTGCAAAAGAGGAGGTTTTAGTTCCAACTATGAGGGTATAGAATTCTCCTTCAAAGGGATAAGCTCCTCACATCAAGGGGTTAGCTCCTTAAGGCAAGGGATACATGAACCTCAAAAGAGTAGTTCTACCCCTGCAAGATTCCTTCCAAAGGCTTCTAGAAATGACTGAAAGTGAGCTTCTGGGTTTACTTTGTGCCTTTTTAATCTTTTACAGGGGTCCACACTCTTAACATAGAGAAATTTCATTCAGGTACGTAGGATTTATGAACATTAGGTGCTGGACCGCAAGTAAGACAAAGAGAAAGTGCGATACCAGATTTTTAGAGACTTTTGAGAGCTTTTCTCTTATTTTTAAGGCTTGACATGAGAAACCGATGTGTTAGACTTGAAAAGGAGGAAGCATGAGTGATAATGAGCTCATACAGATAGCAGAATGTCAAGATGACAATTTTCAGTGCAACACCCTCCCATGTAGAATCTTTAGTGGGTAAGTTCTTCCATGTGATGAGATACTTTGAAATTGATCGATTTCGTAGCTATCGAGTTCTTATTTTCATGACTGATTCAAGTTCCAATATGGTTTTTCTTTCCTCATCAAGTTCTGGCAATATTTTTTGAGCTAGAATTTTGTCCCCTATAACCTTCTTTAAGCATGAAACATGGAAAATTGGATGCACTCGCAAAGAAGCAGGAAGCTCCAATTTGTATGCCATAGTGCCAATATTTTGCAACACCTTGTAAGGACCATAGTACTTTGGCGATAATTTATTATCTTTATTAGCTTACTTGAGGGACATTTTTTTGTATGGTTGTAGCCGTAAAAATACCTAGTCTCCTACATCAAAACTTCTCTTACTGCGATGTTGATCATCCTGCTGTTTCATTTGATTTTGTGCCAAATTTAGATTATCCTTTAAGAGTTAGAGAACTTCTTGTTGATGCTCGATGTGATCTTCCACTGCTTGAACCCTAGAATTTTCCCTTAAAGAATATGTGATCGATGGTGGATGATATCCACAAAGTGCCATAAATGGGGTCATTTTTGCTGAAATATGGAAGGAAGTGTTATACCACCATTCAACGAGAGGTAACCACTTGACCCATTGTGCTTGCTTATCAGATTAAAAACAACGAATATATCCTTCTAAAAATTTATTCAATATCTCAGTTTGACCATTGGATTGTGGATGATAATATGAGCTATGAGCTAGTTGAGTACCCAAACAAGAAAATAATCCTGTTCCAAAAATTTCCTGTAAAAATGGGATCTCTGTCACTTACAATAATCTTCGGGTTTCCATGTAGATTTTGAATTGTTTCCATAAATGCAATAGCAACTGTACTTGATTTAAATGGATGAGATAATGCACAAAAGTGTGCATACTTGATAAGTTCATCAACTACCACCATGATGACACTCTTTCCTTCGGACTTAGGTAAACCTGTGATAAAATCCTTTGAAATATCCTCCCAACGTTGACTTGGAATGGATAAAGGTTGTAGAAGACCCGGGGTCTTAATTGTCTCAATTTTATTTTGCTGGCAAACCAAACATTTTGCCACAAAATTTTGAATATTATATTTAAGGCCATCCTAAAAAAATTCTTTCTTCACCCTGTGGTGAGTTTTTAAAAATAATGAGTGTCCTCCTAAAGGAGAAGTGTGCAATTCCAAAAGAATATTTTGTTTTAGTTGGGAATTCTTGCAAATATATAAGCAATATTTGTACCATAAGGAATCATTTTTCCAACTAAATGTATCAGATGTACTAGGATCTTGCTGCAACTTTTGAATGAGTGTCCACACTTCTTCGTCCTTCTTCCATTCATCCCATGCTTCAGTTATCCAATCTGGCTAGATAATAGAAATGGCATAAAGCAATGCTTCCACCTCTTCATCTTTTCTTGAGAGTGCATCTGCAACAACATTTAACTTCCCTTTTTTGTAGATGATTTCAAAGTCATAACCCAACATCTTTGTGACCCATTTTTGTTGCTCTTTTGAAGATAGTCTTTGTTCCAAAAAGTGTTTGAGACTATCATGATCATTTTTTACCTTGAAGTGTCTTCCCATTAGGTAAGATCGTCATTTCTTTAGTGTATGTAGTATTGCCAACATTTCCTTCTCATAAATAGCCTTTTGTAAATTATTTCCTTTGATTAGATGACTTTCAAAAGCAATGGGTCTTATTTCTTGCATTAAAACAACACCAATTCCATTTCCTGAAGCATCACATTCCACAATAAAGGTTTTTGTGAAGTCTGGCGTAGCTAAGACTGGTGCTAGGAACATTGCCTCTTTAAGATGTTCAAAGGCAATTGTTGCTTCAGGATTCCATGAAAATGCATCTTTCTTCAATAATTTTGTTAGAGGTGCTTCTATTCTCCCATAATTCTTAACAAACTTGCGATAATACCCTGTTAAATCGAGAAATCCGTGCAACTGCTTTATGGTTGTGGGGACTTTCCATTCCTTAATGGCTTTAATTTTGTTAGGATCTACCTTAACACCCTCATGAGATACAATATGACCCAGATATTCCACCTCTTGTACTCCAAAGAAACATTTGGATGTTTTTGCATATAATTGTTCTCTTGCAATAGTTTGAGCACCCTGTCAACATGTTCAACATGATCCTTCCAAGACCTATTGTAGATTAGTATATCATCAAAAAATACTAGCACAAATTTTCTAAGGAAGGGTTTGAAAATGGAATTCATCAACCCTTGAAATGTAGAAGGTGCATTGGTAAGGCCAAAAGGCATGGCCAAAAATTCATAATGACCCTCATGAGTTCGAAATGTTGTTTTTGGAATATCTTCAGTCTTCATTCTAATTTGATGATATCCTGAACGAAGATCCAACTTGGTAAAATAAATTGCTCTGTGTAATTCATCCAATAATTCATCAATCACAGGAATGGGAAATTTGTCTTTAATGGTGAGCTTATTGAGCTCCCTATAATCCGGACACATTCGCCATGATCCATCCTTCTTGTGTACCAATACTACAGGAGCAGAGAAAGAACTTTGACTGGGTTGAATTATACCCGCCTCTAACATTTCTGCAATTATACGTTCAATTTCGCTCTTTTGGAAGTAAGGATATCTATAAGGCCTGATGTTTGGAGGAACACTTCCTGGAATCAAATGAATAGCATGATCATGATCACGAATAGGTGGGAATCCTTTGGGAGTTTCAAACACCTTGGAATGATTGTCCAAGACTTGTTGGAGATCTGCAGAAATAGATGATTTTGATGTCGGAACTTCTAGTGAGCATAATTGTGCAATTACGCCTCGTTGTTCTTTCTTGAGAAGCTTTGTCATGACATTAGAGCTTATTATCCTTCCTGGCTTCCCTTCAATACCCCGTAATTCGACTTCCTTTCCTTCTGAAAAAAATTTCAAGAAAAGTTCTTGAAAATTAAAAGCTACCGTCCCCAAAGATTGTAACCATTGTACTCCTAGTACAAAATCAACACCTCCCATAGGAATGGAAAGCATTGGACTATTCAATAAATATTCCCCCATGGTTAGCTTGATATTATGGCATTTTCCAGAGCAATTTATAGTTCCTCCATTTGCAACCATCACTTGACATTCTGGTGCTGGGTATAGGAAACAATTTAATTCCTTGGCTACCTTACAATGAATAAAATTATGGGTGCTACCTGAATCAATCAACACTATTACCGTTTTCTTCTTGATTTTTCCTTCTATCTTGAGAGTTTGAGGAGTGGTAATTCCTGCCAGTGCATTACATGATATGGTCGGATTCATTTCGTCCTCTTCTAGGGCTGGTTCCTGGTGTATATCTTCTTCTTGTTCATTTTCTTCTTCCTCTTCACAATCTATGTAAAATAATTTCTTCTCAGCACACTTATGACCTTTAGTGTATTTTCTATCACAACTATAGCAAAGCCCTTTTTCTCTTTTTCTTCCAATTTTTGTGGTGTCAACCTTGTAGGTTGTGGAAATTTAGGCGTAGCAACACTTCCTTCTTTATAGAATTGAGTGGTAGGCTTCCTTGTCGCCATAATTTTACATTCAACTTTTCTTGCCAACCTGAATGCCTTCTCCAATGAATCGGGTTCCAAAACGCGAACTTCATGTTGGATGTTATCCTTTAAAGTGCCTATGAAGAGATCAATCCTGTGTTCCTCTGGAATATCAGTTACTCTTATATTCAATTTTTGGAAGTCCTCAATGTGCTCCCCCACTAAACCCTTTTGTTTGAGATTTATCAATTGGCTAAAGAAGGTGTTGCTCTTTGTATCCTCATAATGTGCTATCATTTCCTCCATAAAAATTGACCAAGTGACAATTTTTTTATGGGAGCAAAGCCATCAATACCATACAAATGTATTTTGTTCTAAATGTAAAGTTGCAATGTGTACCATTTGTGTGTTTTGCACATTATTGAGATCAAAATATTGCTCCATCTATAGTATCCATGTTACGGGATCTTTGCCATCAAAATTCCTCATATCCATATTTGGAATATGGTGGTTCTTCAATCCAACATTAGAGTTTAAGAAATCATGATTAACATTTATTTTGTTCTCATCATGAGTTTCCTCTACTATCTTTTCGCCATTAGGAATCATTTCTTATATCAACTTTGACAAACCTTCCTTCAAACCTTCCATTTTTTCTTCCATAACATTCTTCAAACCATCCATAATAGCTTCCATGCCTCTATTCAAACCATCCATCTTAGCTTCCATGCTTTTCTTCAAAACATCCATTTCATTTTTTGTTTCTCTTTGCGAGAGCGAAATTTGGTGCACTTGCTCTTGTAATTTTGATATATCATGTTGCATTTCTTCATCGTCATGAGCCATAGTAGAGCCTTCTGAAGGCTTAATGGGTGTTTCATTACTTTTAGGTGGAATTTTAGAACCCAATACTGATATCTATTCTACAATATTCCCTTGGAATCAATTCAAATTGATTCTTCAAACTAGAATTATGCAATTTGGAAAAAAAATACACACCTTTTTCTTGCTTTTGAGGAGCTCGATATTGAAATTGAATTATCTCTGTGATTTCGAATCTTCAATATCTGAAATTTGGCTCTATAGTATAACTCTGAATATTCTTTTGAATTCCATAGGTCTGGCATGACTTGGATTCTTCAAGGCAAATTTATGCCCAATCTCCCACAATGACCTAATCATGGACTGGTTCAGTAGAGCTAACTTGTACGACGTGCCACGTGTCTCTGTTTCCTCCTTTTGATCTGAAATTGACACAAAGAAAACTAAATTCCATGTACTTGTGGCCACTTTTTACAAAATTCAAATCTGACGCTCAAAGAGAGAGTTATGATGATTTTGCCACAATCACCTCTTTTTGATGAAATTCAAGAGCCTGAAAAAACCATAACTTCCACAGATCATATCTCTAAAAATATTGTGAACAAAGATCTGAAAATCATACAAGACGCTCCTAAGGATTTCGGCTTTGCTCTATTAAAATTTCAGCTTCTGAACCTTCATAGAAAAGAGTTATAGTGCAAATTCCACGATGACTTTTTTAGGTGAAATTCGAGAGCTTAAGAAAACCCTAAATTCCACAGGTCATATTTTCGAAAAAATTGAGAACCAAGATCTAAAATTTTTACACAATGTTCCTCAGGATTTTGGGTTTTCTTTGTAACAATTTCAGCTTCTGAACATTTGTATAAATTTTTTAATAGAGAAAATTCCACGATGACCTGTTTGGAGCAGCGAAACCCTAGAATCCATAGCTCTGATACCAAATGTTATGAAACCAAATCCAAAAATAAAAGAAAAGAGAGATCAACGCCTTATAAATAAGTCACTTCAAGGGGGAAACCTTGAATATATTACATAAATGAAAAATTATTGGATGATACAAACGACAAAACCTCCTTTCTATATATAGGAGTCCCTCGGGCCACAATGTAATCCTAGCCGACCTAACAATAATAATGTAAGGGCAGAATAATAACAATATGGGGGTTACAGGGGTACAAAAATAACAATAAGGGGGTTACACTAACAACAATAAGGGACTATAATAGTAATATAGGGACCTAACATAATTTTCTTAGGACACCAATGTTCCATGGATTTTTCGGTGGAAAAATTGTTCAAGCAAGCGTAGTTTTTTTCTAAGACATAGGAGGTGTAGAATGGGAAATTATGGTGGTCGCAGACACTTTCACACAAATCAAGAGTAGGAGCATGAGTTTAGTGCCACAATATTCATAGAGCTAGTGATAAAATTGTTGCTGATTTGAATTCAGCTATGATGTAACAAAGCATATGAGATGTTAGACATATAATAATCGAATGATTGCTTAGTTGAGCGGGCCTTGAGATGTAGCCCAAATAAGGTGAAATCATGTTAGTTACCCTATAATACTAGTGTAGCCCCTATATTTTTATTATTGTGCCCCATAGAATCCCACTATTGTTATTGTTTCACCCTTACATTATTATTGCTATGCAATCCCTAATTATATTTTTTCCCTTTAGACTCCTGTATATACCAAGAAGGTATTGTCATTTGAATCATCCAATAATTTATCATTTATGTGATGTAAAAGGAGGTTTTCCCCTCAAAGTGACTTATTATCAAGTCATTTATCTATAGTTTCATATATTTATGTATTATTTTGATATGGATACATTACATTTGGTGATCGCGGGGTTTTGCTACTTCCAACTGATCATCATGGATTTTTTGCTATAATTTTTTTTATGAAGCTTCAAACCATGAAATTTTTTCCAAATGGAGGAAAAATATTGATGGACATTTGGTTAAAATTTCAGACCTAAGTTCGCTATATTTTCAGATATATGGTCCAAGGAAATTAGGGTTTATGTATGCTCTAGAATTCAATATCGAACAAGTGTCTCGAGGAAAATCATCATTATTTTCCCTTTGAGCATCAAGTTTGAACTCTATAAAAAGTGACTAAAAGTGCACATGATTTAGTTTTTTAGGTGCAATTTTTAGGGCTGAAGGTTGAAACAGTGGCACATGATGTCTCGTATAAGTTCACTATGCTGAACTAGTCCATAATCAGGCCATTGTGGGATATTTGGCATAAATTAATATCAAAGAATCCAATCTTGGTATAACTTACGAGGTTAGAAATAAGACATAAATTTCTAGCTCAAGACAAAGTTTCAGAAATTTGAAGGTAGAAATCACAAAGATACAATAGTTTCAATATTGGCCAGATCAACAAGTTCAAAATCAAGCTCTTAAAAACAAAAAAGGTATATTTTTAAAATTGCATGACTTTTGTTTGAAAAATCTGTTTTACGTGATTCAAATAGTGTAGAGAATCATATATATATATAATTATTTGGTTTGAAAATGGCTTGCAAACAAAAAATGATACACCCATTAAGCGAAAATAAATATCTAATGTGCCACATGAAGAAGAAGAAGAAATGAAACATGATATATCAAAATTACAGAAAATGTGGAACAATTTTCACTCTCACAAAGAGAAACAAAGAATGTATTAGAAGCAGTGATGAATGTTAATATGGATGGTTTAAAAGTAGAAATAAAAGGGGACAAGGAATATTTGAAGGATGGTTTAAAAACATAAATAAAAGGGGACATGGAAGGTGATGAGCACCATCATTAGGTACATTTTAAGGGGTTATTTTCACCTTTTTAGCCTAATTATTCTCTTTTTCTTACATTTAATTTCATTATTGTCATATGTTAGTGAATACGGTGTATTAAGGGTTGTCACACTTCGAAGCCTAATGTGGTTTAAATGCAGGAAAATCAGGATAATATGCCATTTTTGAGGAATATTTCATAATCAACGCTCGGAGTAGAAAACAATGAGTGATTGTAGGATGGTTGACCACCTCCTTAACTCCTAAAGGCAACCAATATCTCCTCGAGATTCTCCTCCAACAACTCGAAATCAGAGACAACCAAGCAAGTGGAAGATCAAGGGGAGCCAAGCTCCACTTCTCTCGAGTCCCAAGGGACCAAACACCTACTTTTTAGGTTATTGTTGGTAGCTACCTTCTAGGATAAATAGACCAGAGAAAGAGCTCACTAGGATTCGATTTTTGGATGTAGCTAGAGTACTCTTAGCTCTTGTATTAGACATTTTTTACTTTCATATGTTATGTACAATACTGATAATGAAATAAAATGAGTATTTGGTTTCTTCTCCACTAAGTTAGTTCCAGGGAGCTGAGCTTGTGGGTTAGGGCCCAATACATTTGCCTCAGTCTCTCTTATGTACTTGTGTGTTCTTTCATCTTGTAATAGTTAATATATTTCCATTTCATATTCAGTAGTGTTAATTTTTGGAAACTAGGTCCAAACTCCATGTTGCACTGCTCATATTTCTGTTGGATTCCTCTTTCGGAGAGGTGTAAAATTGATCTAAATATAATCTTGATCGGATGAGTAGAACATTGAACTTGAATTTATTTTCCACATGTGCAAGGTCAGCCAGATTTATCCCACATGCCTAAGAGATGTGTCACACACCCTCATTGATGAATATAAATTGGAGAGACTTGGAGGTAATTTTCCCATCATCTCATCTTACATTCTCTCATTGTGATATGATTGGTTCGATAGCCATTGGAGGCCTTTTTCCCTCACACGTGTGGAGTGAAGCTGTTGTTTTCAACGCTGATCTATTTAGGGCTTTTTGTTTCTACGCTGATTTGTTTAGGGCTTTTCTGATGCAGAATTGACCGTGGTCAACCCTTGGTCATTTGACCTCAATATTTTGCAGAAATTTAGATTTTAGAAGGCCATACAGTTGGGCACTAAAATCAAGGAATTCTAGGTTGTTTGACCGAAGCCCTAGTTTACTACATTGACTTATCTGAAGCTGCATGTGTTGAATTTTCTGCGTTGTCCCTGGTTTGACTTGTGTTGACGTGTGATGAGCTATCTTTGAGGGATGTGGGTGTGACACATGAAAGTGTTGGCTGATTGAGAAAGTATTTACTGGTTGAAGCATCCTGCTGACCGTCGTAACACCACAATATCTCATATCTTTGCTGGACAAAAGGAATTGTAAATCTGATCTATATTTGGCTTGTATTCTATTGATCTATTATTGTATTCTATCAACATTTTACTTTCAAGTTTATGGGATTTCCATTTTGTATTGGGCCTAAGAAAGATTGAAGTAAAAGTGCATTAAGCATAGAACACCATGGTTATCTAAATTTAACATGGTATCAAAGCTGAGGTGAAGACAAAGTCCAAGAGTCCAAGCTGGTGTTAGAAGTTATCTCTGCAGGAAGAAATCCTATCAAGGACAAATGGCCTCCTCAACCTACAAGGGTTTCAAGGCTGATGATAACTTGGCTGATAAGTTTGATTACCATGCATGGAATATGTCCTTGGATTTGGCGCTAGAAGATCAAGATATCATGGACTATGTACAGGGGAATATTCAAGAGCCTCCATCAAATGCAGCTGCTGCCACGAAGACAAATTATAGAAAAGGGGAAATCAAAGCAAAGATGATTATCCAAGATTCTATTCATAAGCACTTGGTTGCTTACATTTTTGAGCCTAAGACATCTAAGGAGATGTATGATAAGCTGGCGAGCATGTTCAAGGCTAGAAATGCTAATCAAATTCTCTTCTTCAAGAATCAATTGAAGAATATCAAGAAGGATAAGGATGAATCTATTCAATCCTATTTTATGAGGCTCGCTGAAATTAGAAATAACCTTTTAACTATTTGAGAAGAAATATCTGATCAAGAGATGGTTCTTATAGCACTTGGAGGTCTCCCCTGTGATTTCCATGCATTCAATACCACTATTCTCAATAATAATGTGATTCCTGATTTTGATGAAATATTGACGAGATACACTCAAGAGGAAACAATAATGATGGAGTATGTCTCTAATGGTAATGGAAGTGACCCAATTTCCTTATCCTCTCATGCAAAGAAGAAGAACCATGGTTGCGTGAGAAATCAAAACCATGGTAGAGCAGGGCCCAAAGGAATGAAGGGAAGATGTTACACTTGTAACAAGACTGGTCACTATGCAAGAGAGTGCCCTAATAGAAGGGAATCTCCCAGGGATGATGAAAACAACAACTCGAGAAGGAATGGCAGGAAAAATAGTTCCAAGGAAAAAGGAAGGCTCCTTGTGATCGTAATGGAAATGGGAAACCTTTCAAGAGGTCAAGAAATTCCAGGTACGATGAGTCTAGTGTTGTCGATAATAAGAGAAATGATTTTATTCTTGTATCTGCCCTCTTTGTTGCGTCTCCACCCGACACCCTGGTTGTCTGGTTAATTGATAGTGGTGCTTCAAGGCACCTCACTAGTTATAAAGAATCTTATTCTAATTTGGTTGAGAAGGATACTACAATGGAAATTATCCTTGGAGTTAATGCCACCTATCCCGTGAAAGGAATAGGAATTTTGACCCTCCATTTATCTCAAGGTCAAGTCATCCGACTACAAGATGTGTTGTATGTACCTAATTTGAAGAAGAACCTTTTGTCCATTTCGGCAATGGAAGACAAAGGGTTCAAGGTGGCATTCATTTATGGAAAGGTAATTATCTGGAAGAAGAACTTCAAGGAAGCTCTTTCTATTGGTTTTAGAGTTGATACACTATACATGGTTGGAGGAAGTCCATTGGGGGCTATGACATGTGATAGGACTCTTGAAACAGAGTTATGGCATTGGAGGTTTACACACCTTCCTTACAAAGCCCTTCCCAAATAAAGGAAGGTGGTGACAGGGATGCCTAAATTTAGAGATGATCATGAAGGTATATGTCAGGGTTGTGCCAAAGGGAAGCATAGAAGGGGACCATTCCCATCTAGTCTCACAAAGCAATTGATATCTTGCAGTTGATACATTATGACTTATCTGGTATGCTTATTGTGACATCCTTGGGAGGATTTTCATATTACATGACTTTTACAGATGAATTCTCCCACAAGACCTAAATATATTTTTTTTGAAGAAGGATGAAGCATTCAAATGGTTCCGTACCTTCAAGGCCTTGGTGGAAAATCAAACCGAGAAGAAAATCAAAGTTTTGAGGACCGAAAATGGGACCGAGTATGTTTCAAATGAGTTTAATGACTTTTGTAGAGAAGCTGGCATTAAGAGGGAGACCACAACTGTGTACACTCCTGAGAAAAATGGTGTTGCTGAAAGAAATAACAAGACCATTGTGGAAGTTGCTCGCACCATGCTATGTGACCAAGGTCTTTCGAAGTTTCTATGGGGAGAAGTTGTGAACATTGTTGTGTATGTTCAAAATAGATGCCCATATTCTGCTCTGGACTCCAAAACTCCTGAAAAGCCTTCTCTGGTAAGAAACATGATGTTTCTCATTTTATAGTTTTTGGTTGTCCTGTTTACTTTCATGTGCCGAAAGAAAAGAGAAGCAATCTGGATGCTTCTGGAAAGAAAGGAATCTTTGTGGTCTACAGAGAAACTTCGAAGGAATATAGAATCTATGTTCCTGGTCAAAGAGAAGTGGAGATATGCCACTATGACACCTTCGATGAAGATGCTGCCCTCAAGAAAGTGAGAAATATTACTAGCTCCAAGGAAGACAAAGAAGATGAAGAAGCAGAGAAGCTGGAAGAATCGAAGGATGACCTAATGCCCAATGTTGAAGGACCTATGAATCCCATTGATCCACCTCCTTCAAATAAGAGAATAACCTCATGGCTTATGGATAATCTTGAATATGTCGAGAGACATATTTACCCAAGGGGGACATTCCGTGAAAGCAAGAAGCCAAAGAGATACCAAGGATATCTAGCAACCATGAGTACGATAGTACAATATGAGCCTGGAACATTTGAAGAAGTCGTAAAGAATCAAGTTTGGAAGGATGCTATGAACAAAGAATATGAGTCCATTATGAAGAATGATGTCTGGGAAGTGGTCTCGAGATCGGAGGATAAATCTATTGTCACCTTGAAATAGCTCTATAATATCAAGCATGGATCTGATGGAAGTGTTGAAAATTACAAGGCAAGATTCATTGCCTGAGGCTTCTCTCAAAAAGAAGGCATAGATTATGATGATATATTTGCACCTATGGCTCTCTATACCACCATCTGATCTATTATTTCCCTTGCTGCTACGCAAGGATGGAGTCTACATCAGATGGATTTGAAGACCGCCTTTCTACATGGATCTATAAAGGAAGAGGTGTATGTGGAGCAACCTCTAGGGTTTGAAGTCCAAGATATAGACACCCATGTATGTAAGTTGAAGAAAGCCCTCTATGGGTTGAAGCAAGCCCCCAGGGCTTGGTACAAGAGGATAGATATCTACTTGATGAAGCTAGGCTTCACTCGAAGTAATGTTGATCTGAACCTTTATTTTAAGGTTGATAGAGAAAGGCCTCTCATTTTGGTTCTCTATGTGGACGATCTCTTCTTGACAGGTGCTGACCCTCTCATTCATCAATGTAAGAGGGAGCTAGCTTTTGAGTTTGGGATGAAAGACCTAGGACTAATGCATTACTTCCTAGGCTTGGAGTTTTGGAAAATACCAGGCGAGATTTTCCTTTCTCAAGGAAAATATGTCGTGAAGCTACTGTAGATATTTGGTATGGTGCACTGTAAGTCTGAGTCGACACCGATGGAACTAAAATTTAATAAGTTGAGTGGAACACTACTGGGCCTATGCTAGAAAATCCTACTGAGTATCGACAACTCTTAGGGACCCTAATGTTCTTAGTGAACTCCCATTCGGACCTATGTTTTGTAGTGAACACTTTGAGTAAACATATGGTTGAACCTCATAACATTCACTGGATTGGTGCCAATAATCTGTTGAGATATCTTTGGGGCACAATCAACCATGGGTTGAGATACACTAGAGGGAGTTTGAGACTCCATGGATATACTGATGCCAATTGGGTTGGCAGTGTGGTGGATCGCAAGAGCACATCTGGATGTTGCTTCACCTTGGGTTATGCTTCGATATCTTGTATAAGCAGGAAGCAGAAGTTGGTGGCTTTGAGCACCGCTGAGGCAAAATAAATTTCAGTGAGTATGGCTTGTTGTGAAGCTGTTTGGTTGCGAAATATCTTTAGTGAGTTGTTTGGGCATGTGCTAGATACCACTGTTATCCTTTGTGATAACCAGAGTGGGATTCGTCTTTCTGAGAATCCCGTGTTCCACGATCGATCCAAGCATATTGATATCAGGTACCACTTTCTTCGGGATATGGCAGTGAGGCACCATAAGGCTCGATCATATAGGAACTGATGAGTAGGTCATGAATATTCTCACGAAGCCCCTAGGGTATGTCAAGTTCCTAACCTTCCATGAGAAGCTTGGAATCGTGGAAAGACCCTGGAAAGACCCTATTCTAAGGGTCCTACTTGAGTTGGACTATGAGCTCTGGGAGCTCCAGGGAGCTTGGGGATAGCTTCTTGGAGCTATAAGCACTCACAGGGCAAGGCTTGCTGAACCTTGTGGTGCTTCTGCCCTACACATATCCTACCC
Source organism: Pinus albicaulis (assembly GCA_034641835.2). NCBI lineage: Eukaryota > Viridiplantae > Streptophyta > Pinopsida > Pinales > Pinaceae > Pinus > Pinus albicaulis. Next base: position 1,677,597,380 of record CM076581.1, read on the forward strand.
ATGGAGTTTCGGACTCATGGGAAGTACCTATCATTTGGATAATGAGGTGGGAAATGTGGATAGAGACCATAGCAAGACCAATGGACACATCAGATATTGTCGTACTATCTATGTCTAGGATGGCACGTGTCCAACACCTTGATCTGGGATCAAGTATGATGAGATTTTATCCTCTAAACTGACTTCAGGTTACTAAACTAACTTCGAGTTAGTATGAGACTCTTTTGAGTCTGAGAGAGGATTTTACCTCTAAGCTGACTTGGGGTCAGTTGTGTGTGATGTCTTTGTGACTCGCCTTTTGTTCTGAAATAAAGAGCCAGCAAAGCAAGTTACGGTGGGATGATTCATGATGTTTGGCTTGGTACATGATGGATGGAACTTGTGGACAGATGGAGTTCTCCCTAGTTGAGAGGGAGTGTTAATTTTGGGAAACTATGTCCAAACTCCATGTTTCACTGCTCATATGACGATGGTCATATTTTTTTTGGATTCCTCTTTTAGAGAGGTGCAAGATTGATCCAAAGATCATCTTGATCGGATGAGTAGAACATTGATTTTGAATTTATTTTCCACATGTGCAAGGTCAGCCAAATTTATCCCACATGCCTAAGAGATGTGTCACACACCCTCACTGATGAATATAAATTGGAGAGACTTGGAAGTCATTTTCTCATCATCTCATTACACATTCTCTCATTGTGATATTATTGGTTCGATAGCATTTGGAGGCATTTTTTTCTCACACGTGTGGAGCGAAGCTGCTGTTTTTTCTGCTAATCTGTTTAGGGCTTTCTGTTTTCTGCGTTGATTTGTTTAGGGATTTCCTGCTGAATCGTTGAATGTGGTCAACCCTTGGTAATTTGACCTCAATCTTCTGCAGAAATTCTAATTTTAAGAGGTTGTACAGCTAGGCTCTAGAATCGAGGAATTCTAGGCTGTTACCCCACTTTTTGGTCATCTAGACTATTGTTATTAGATAGATCCAAGTACACCATGTAAGACCAATTTTACCCTAAGTAAAATTGCATTCACTATGAAAAATAACTTAGTAAACCACCTTCATTAAGTTGTTTATGGTCTAAACAGGAAACCCCATGAGGAAATATTAAATAAATCTACATTTTTTTAATTTTCCTCAAGGAATAATTAGTTAAACAACAGTTTAATTAATATTCCTGGTTATATTTAACCCAAAACAGGGAAATTAACTAGATAAATCATTATTTATCTTATTATTTCCTAAGAATAATTATTTAAACCTTATTTAAATAATATTATTTGTTGAATATGACTAAATCACCCATAAATAATTAAGTAAATCATTATTTATTTGATTATTACTCAACCACATCCTTAAAATGATAAATAAATCATTTATTTATTTATTATTTACAAATAAAGGGATTTGACCCAAGTCAAATTCCTTTTCCCTCAAACAAATATAATAAAATATTCCATAAAAGTTGGATCTTGATTTGGTTAATAATATTTTAATTATGCACCAATATCTAGACTAACTCAATATTTTGTTATAAATAGAAGGGTTTTCCCATTCATTTACCACCTTTTGTTGCTTAAAGATCACTTTGGATCTATACTTTGGTCTGACTATTGATCCAACATCATAGTCATATTTTGCTACCATTTTTGTCTGGGTTTTCTACACCATCAAGAGAGAGGAATTTTACATATGAAGTGTTGAGGACTTACAAGAACCCATCCCATTGAGGAGAACTGGGAACACCCTCCTGTGTTTTCCTCCCAAGTGCCATTAATACAAAATTCATTCAACATATTCTTGTCTTGTCTATTGGATGCATGGAGTAAATCTTGTTTTTTCTATTGCTTAATGTATTCTAATGCATAGATCTATATTTTTGTAGCATTTATCTTGATCACCTAACTACAGATCTAAGGATATTGGCAGTAATATTTGTTGTTAGGACTGTTTGTTGTGCACAGCGAAAGTGGTCTTTTTTCGTACGCTTGGAATTAAGATTCATACTAACAACTGGCGACTCCACACATGTTTACGATTACGACCGCAGTCATTTTTCTGATCCTTGCATATCCAGCTTCTTCAAACCCTAGGATTTCTCTTCAGCCCCTTGCTTTTACTTTTCTTGACGTTGTTTTTAACCTATAAAACCCTAAAACGATAAAAATTCTAACTTCCGTGTGTTTTCGGACTTATTGCGCAGGTGATAGACATCAGCTGCAGCTGAGACAACAATTTTTTCTGAAATATTCCGCCGAGAGTGTTGGAATTGCAGGTCACACGTTTTGGCCCAAAAAATGTGACCTAGAGCTTTAGGAAGCAGGAATCAGCCCAAAAACTACGACCTCTGCTGAAAATAGGTCAGAAACTGCGACCTGGATTTTTTTGCTGGGATTTTTCTGAAAGTTTTCTAGTTTTGTCTAAGCCTCTATTCAGGGTTGTTTGACCTCCGTCTTTGGCCGTTTTGGACCTGTAATTGTTCTGTTTTTCTCAACTAAGTGGGAACCTAGCCCTCTAGGGCTTCAGTACCCTCCACTTTTTGTGGAAGAGTTTTTGTTGTTGCAGGTTGTTTGAAATTTCAGAGTCTTCAGCCATTTTTCATATCTGATACCTTACCTTCAGATCCGCTTCAGATCAGCTTGATATCCATCCAAATCACCTCATTTAGCTTTGTTTGGGTTTTCCTCTAGGGTTCACTCCGCTTCCCTCTAGGAGATAGCCTTTCACCACCTCTTTTTACAACAATTTTTCCTCTGATTTGTTGTTGTTTTCTACACCACTTTCCAGCAGATTTTGTCCTTTAGATCCCTGTCCCTGATGACCTTAGAACTATTGGATTTTTTAGTGTGTTTTGATTATTTTTTTTACTCACCTATAGACTATTTTTTGAGAGACCCGCCTCCTTGGTTTTATATTATTGCATTATTAGCTGTTTATTTTCTGTTTTTGCAGGCTTATATACTGTCATTTGCAGGTTTATTTACAGCTATACAACACACTTTTTCTTTTTCTCTACAAACATCTGGGTTTAAAAATTAAAATTTACACACTTCACACACACACCCTAAGTGAAAAAGGGCTTGGTTAACACTTCCAAGCAAAGACTCTAAAACATTGAAATCAATTGATCTTGCACCTCTTTGCCCTTGTTTCAACATTGTAATCAGTTGATCCTGCACCTCCCTGCCCTTGTCAGTCTCTTTTTCCTTTGTGCCGTGTTTGTGTTGTCATCATTGCACCACCAAGGCATTTATCCTGGAGACTTATTGGCCTTTATCCTCAGTTTCTAGTAGGAAGACTTACTCCTCCGCGTAGGATTCGAGTTATTCCTCCACCGAGTCTGCACACTGACTCTTCTTCTGGTCCTTTGGGTTCTCCTTCTCGTTCCACCTTCAGTTCTCCCCCTGACACCTTAACCATGTCTGGTGCAGGACCTAATGCTGGTGGTAACCCCGATCCTCATGTTGGTAATACCACTATTGGGACTGCAACAAACACTACCTTGGCTGCGCCCTTGCTCCCCTTCATGGCAGGCCTCAGCCTCCCCGATTTTGACCAGTTGATAAACAACCCTATACACCATGACACTAGTTGGCATGCTATGCTGACAAAGCTCCCTTCTGACATCCCAAAGTTTGAAGGCCTTGTTGGAGAAGATCCTTCAAATCATGTCCAATCTTTCCACATGTGGTGTTCGTCTAACTCCATTACCGATGACTCTATCTGTCTTCTGTTGTTCCAATGTACACTTACAGGTGAAGCTTCTAAGTGGTATTTTGATTAGGCCCCTTCCTCTCATACTACCTTTGTGACCATTGACCGATATTTTTTTTCTTACTTCCAGCTTCCCCTTCGTTATGACACTGGCACCGAACTCTTGACTTCTTTCCATAAATCGTCTGCGATCTGCCTATCTGACCATGTATAGGAATGGCGGAGAAGAAAGAGCCTATGCCGAGCTCCTACCTTCGAAGACCGTGTCTACATGAGTTGGTTCCTTAGATCTCTTTTGCCACCTATCGGAAAAGATGTCACATCGCACTTTCCTCAAACTGAAGAAGCTGCTCTCCAAATCGCGTTAAAATATGACCTGATATACGCTCAGTTGGGTTATGTTTATACCATTCTACTTGATCTTCCCAGACTCGGTGGTGCCAAAAAATCGGGGCCATCTCACGCTTCCGACGGTATTTTTGGAGCTCTCTCTAATCCATATGCTAAACCTCCCATGGGATATGGTTTTCCTCGGGGGGGGCCAACACCTCCTGCACTTTTCCTCCTCTCGGTAGCACGTATCCAAGATACGGCATGCCTCCTCTTTTTGCCCAACCTCCTGTTTACCACACTTTTACCCAACCTCCTTATTATACGTATCCACAGCCTAGTGCTCCAGCTCCTCCAGCATTAGCATCTCCTCCTGCCTTGCCTTCTCAACCCTCGCAACAGCAACCACCGCCCCCTCAGGGGTAGGTGTACGCACAGCAGGGCATGGCTAATCCTCCTCCCTCAAAAAAGAAGAGGAAAGGCACCCAAAATCAAGTTGCCCCTAGTAATCCTGAACCTAATCAAGGTAATGCTCCTAACACTACGAACCAACAACAGGGCACTCAGCCCAAGCAGGACAGGCGTGTTCGCATGAACAAGCCCTGTTCTTGTTGTGGTGTTTATGGTCATTACACACATGATTGTCCTCTTTTGCCATAGATGCTACAGCTGTGGGAGTCTTAAGCAACTTTGAGAGGACAAGAAGCCATCCCTTCTGTTCCTCCCAGTCCTGCACCTAGTCAACCAACTGTGCTTACCGATCCTTTCCCTCAGCAAGGATTTGTGGCTACCAAACCACCTGAAGGTCAGGTGGCCACTCAACCTCTTCCATCTGGTACCTTCGATTACCAGATTCTCATGATGAAATCTGATCAACCTTTAACTGTAGACATCAATCTTCAGAATCGGTCCCATCAGTACAACAAGCCTCCCGCTACGTCTATCCCAAAGCCACCTCCTTCGGTCTCTACAGAGCCTCTTTCGACACCTAATGGTCCCTAGCAGATCCCTCAGCCTAGAGCAGAGGTTCATACCAAGATCCCTAATGGACCACTATGCCGAAATGATGCTTCTGGAAAATCTTCCCATTCATATAGCATAGTAGATGATTTGGCACAATCCCCTGCTGCCATTTCAATGCTGGAACTTCTCCAGTCATGCCCTTAACAATGAAAAGCTCTATTATCTGCCATGGGAACTGTAGATCCTTCCGACGATTGATTGATTGTATTTGATGTTGACTGGTTAGAACATCCTCCTCTCCCTACTTTCTTCGCTTTCCAAATCCCAGTCAAGATCCAAAACACCAATGTTTCCCGGTGCATTATTGATGAGGGGGCATCCACCTGTGTGATGTTCGCTTTGGTTTGGAAGCAACTCGGATCACCTGAGTTGTCTCTTTCCATGATCACTCTCCGAGCGTGGGATGGCCACGCCTCCCAGCCCATTGGCATATTCCGCAATTGTCCCATTACTCTTGCGGGCAAGATTTTTTGCGTTAACGTAGAAGTCATAGAAGCCCCCTTAGATTACAACATTCTATTGGGTCGTAGCTACACTTATGCGATGTCTGCTGTCCCTTCCGCAGTCCACCGCAAGATGTCCTTCCCTCATAACAGAAATATAATCCCTATTGAACAGTTGACATATTACTAACTGAAGTCTCAGACCTCCCCTGAGTCCACTATCTCTTCGATGGCCAACAAGCGAACCGTCGATCCTTTGACCACTGTTTCACCTGAAGTCTACAAAGATTCCTCATTGCTTGGTACATTCCCTAGTCTTCCTCCTCCCATCTCTGATCCCAACTCATCGAATGTTTGCATGATGCAATTGTCTCGGGATACCCTCAAGCAGCCCGCCTCGGCTAGTCATCAGCCTCCTTGCCCTCCGCAGCCTACTCCTAGCCATTCGATTCAGCCTTCTAGACCTCCTCCTCTTGGCCCTTCAGTTGTTACTCATGAGCCTCCTTACTCTCCTGGAACAGTTCCTCCAGGCCTTAACCATTTAGGAGTCATCCTGCCTGGCCATTACCCCTCCAGTCAGATACTGTTCCTAGCTACCCCACTAGGAGTCTATATGGCACCTATCATGGCCACCCTCTCTCTTCCTAACTTGACCCTTGGGATTCCCGTCTGGTACCTTGATCCTCCAGCCGCTACCCCGCCAAGTCAACCCAAACCTTATCTTGCTTTGACCACGGTTCAACCGGTCCCCATGACTTCTCCTGCTACAAAAGTGCCTCAACCACCTCAACATGAACCACCTCCTGTTGCGACCGCTTCGGGTAAGAAGGGAAAAGCTCGCAAGACGGCCTCCAAGGACAAGGCTACCCTGATAGACCTTGCACCTCCCTCACCTACAAATCCCTGTGCTTTGTGTGATGTTGTCGGCCATGCCACCCATAACTGTCCTGAACTGCCCCATATCAAGCCCATGGTTAAACTTGTGTTCCTTGAGTCTACGGTCCCTGAAGCCTCTATTTCTTCCTCGACTGTAGCCAAGAATCCTAAAACTATTCACACTAACCAACCTTGTGTGTTGTGTGATCTCCATCGCCATTATTCTCACCATTTTCCCGCCTTACGCATTACCACACCTCGTTAGAGGTAGTTCGGGAGTACGAGATTGAACAAAACCAATCCGCCTCTCCCGTACTTGTGCAATATGCTGCAATCCATACTGAGGATCTACCCACTCCCATTGAAATTCCCCCTCCTGATGTCGAGATGATGGAGCCTGCGGCCACTATCCTCTACCTTTCATCATCCATGAGACCCTGGGTGGAAGCTCCCTCTAAATATTCCCCTATTGTTTCACTCAACCTTCATTCAGCGATCACCCTGGGCTCAACATCAGTAGATCCCTTATATGCTTTTTCTTCCATAATCCCCCATGATGATGCGCATGTGAACCTTTCTTCTCATGATGATGAGTCAGATATCTTCGCCGCACCATGTGGTCTACTTTCCTCCAGTCACTCCATCTTCTATTGGGACGATGACATCCTGGAAGCCATGTCCGCCCCTGACTTCATCTTTCCCACCCATAAACGGGATAGCACCACTCGTGCCTATGGTGAATCTTGTGATCTCAGCACAAACTACACCTCCGATAGCTCCCACACTCCACCTCACCATCGGCATGTGAGTAGTAGACATCTTACCCAGATCACTCCCTCCCGCGGAGTGCGTTCGATTTCTACTTTGCACTCAGGTTGCCAGCATTGTTCATCATCCTCCCATTTATTTTATTATGGAATATTTCATATGGACCTCCCATCCACACCTTATATCGGTTTTGCTGATGGTGCAAGTCGCTACTCCAAGAATCTAGCCTTGGCAGGTTGGGCCATTTTTACCCCCTTGCACTCCCTTGTTCTCTCGAACGGGGTATGCATTGGTACTACTACCAATAATCAGGCCGAATATGATGCAGTGCGAGGTTTATTAGCCGATTCCCTTTCACATCGCATCCTCCACCTTCATGTTCATTTAGATTCCCTGCTTCTTGTCATGCAATTGAATGGTATTTATCGTGTGCATAATCCTATCCTTTTTAGAAGATATTTACGAGTGAAGCTTTTGATGCGTGAATTTGAAATCATTACATTCAGTCATGTACCTAGAGCACAAAATCACTATGTAGATAGCATTGCAAACCATATTCTATATTTTCATTTAACACACACAGTTAACACAAGACAATAACATAAAAATATCAAAACGATGCATATCCATAATTTGTGTCACATAAAATGTTTTAAAGTCCATCCACTCTGATACATATGACATTCCCATAGCATGTTACAAAACTAAAAACTGGGGGCACCACCTGCCCCTACACACTAACCACTATCTGGAGGATCCCGAGCCAATGGCTCTACTCCTGCATCTCGTAGATCATGCATACCCTCTCAGGCCATTGCCATGTGCCGCATGACCCCTCGCCACTCAAAGGGTAGACCAATACATGGCTCTATGTATTGGTCATCTAATTACTGCCAGCCACACTTTGAAACACCAGTCAAAAGCCTCTCACATCTATGACGGATGTCCTCCAGGAGGGCTACTGCATCCTCATTTTGCTGTGCCCTCGCTCCACCAGGTCCTATGGTCCCCGATACTGCAGGTCGTCCCATATATCCGATCGGTTTTACCAGTGCTATATATGCATACCAAAAGTGAAAGAATCAATACCACATACAATATTCTAGACCTTTACATGCACATAAAATATTATCAATTTGTCACTTACCATCGGGCCCCCATATTCGACTAGGTGGCAGTGGAAAATCTGGGTCCCCACAATAACTCATCCCACTATAGGGATAGTCATCTATATATAGTGGCATCTGATCCCAATGAACAAAGAACTTGGGTCAAAACACCCGTCCAACCACCCCACCTCCTCCTCTGCACAGTAGTCGGCCCCATCAGCACATCCTAGGCTCTCCCAGGCCCCCATATTGGAGTTTTATGCGAGGTCGAAGTGTCGGAATATTCTCAAAGAAGAATGAGCACAAAACTATACCATATGCACAGTCATGGTTCACTTACCGCTTGCATAGCAACAACTATCATTTCAATGACGAAAACATCATATAGGCCCAACCATAGTAGGTCCCACTCAAAACACTCTCCATAAGCATCATCTGCCCTCTAGTGATGTGATGGAATGCCTGGTTGCCCAGGATCCGCAACACTACTATGGCCACAGCACGAGTCTCTAACCTCTCCAAATCCCCGATGGGTATTCGAGTCCCCTTGACTTGGAGACCTGGTCGACAATGGCGCTCTACAAACTCTATGATATTCTACCACCGCGGTAATACTGGTTGAGTATTCTATACCATCCCAAGTGGTGGGAGACCAGTTTGGAAATATATATTCTGGATTGTCAACTCGATCCGGTGCCCCTGCACTATAAAGACCTCATGTCCCAGGTCCTAATAGCTGACAATATGGGCCAATAAGGGCTCTCCATCTCTCATCAAAGGGTTCTCCACAAACTTCAAAACCCCAAACCTGGCCAGTGCACTAAGGACACCTTTATCCTCCCGGATCTCCGACCGTAATGCGCCCATTTCTTTCTCTCTCCCGTTGATCTGTAATTCTACCATATATGCACAAAACCAACATATTTGTCAATATACAGATAGCAAAGACTGTATCTCATCATAAAAACCCAGTGCTCAGCCAAAAAACAACACAGAAAAACCCTTCCCTAATAGGTCACACTTTTTAGGCCCAAACCTGGGACAAGTCGCAGTTTTTTGCTCAAAACCTGCTACCCAGGTCACACTTTTTCCCCCAAAAAGTGTGACCTATCTGTGAAGAGAAGTAGGGGTTTGTTCTTGAGCCCTGGGACCTAATATGAAATTTCAATCCACTGAAAAGAAAGAGTAGGGTTAGGCCTCATACCTGCAATTGACGGATCTCAATTCCAACGGTCGGTTTGTCCGCTACGATCGCTGCAAGATTTAGGGCCTTCTCTCCTCTCTACATTCACCACAACTCCACATGCAAATGAGTGAATTTGGAGGGAAAATGCCTTATTAAAAGAGAAGCCCCTATTTTTTCTTTCACCTGTTGCGGCCAAACCGTAGCTCTGTTTACCAAACCATCTATACCATTGGAAAGCTCTCTTCGAGACCTCAAATGGGTATCTATTAGTTTTTAGTGATTTGATACTTCACCAGGTCACATTTTTTCCAAGAAGCGTCACTTCACCCCTCCTCAAAATCAAATTTCTTCACTTGCAACACTCATACTGGGGGAACCACTTTTCCTCCATACTTGTCCACACTCATGTCAACTTTCGTCATGAGTTACCATCTTGTACTCATGTTTTTATGGTCCCCATTGGACCTTTTTTGTGTGGCAGCACCATCGAGTCACCCTTGTTTAGAGCATCTGAGTTGAGTCATCATTGCATTCATGGAGTCTATCCCAAGTCCCTTTGCATCCCGTTATAGTCATCCATCCTTCATTGCTTGGTCCCTCTCTCGTGTCGCACATTATGGCTTTCAGTCCCATTGTCCCCTATCCCTTACGATATTGTGTTAGTCGCTGCCAGGTCATCCATGCCCTTTATGCTATAACAAGGGAAGTCGTCCGTTCGCTACTCAGTTCCACCCATTTAATCATCATCATTGGTGTTAGTCTATTAGTCACTCTACTATTTTCTCTTGTGCCTTAGTTGAGTATCCCTTATTGCCTCACCTATGGCAGACCTCCTTCTGTTGACGTTAGCTCATTCATTCCAGAAGACAAGTCTAGAGGGCGATGTACCATGGTTCTAGCTTCCACTCTTGTTCGGTGCCTCAGATTAGGCAAAGGGACTCCTTATTTCCCTTTGAATTGATTGTTTCTCAGCTCCAACTCCTTTCAGCATGATCAAGATCCGTATACTTGATGGTTCAATGATGCAGCAGCTGATATCGGTGATTCTCGGGTGTGTGTGAGATGTGTCAGCCCTCATGAGGGGGTGGCCCTACAGGTAGCCCCCCACATACTTGGATGACCTATTCATTACAACCTTTGATGTAGCTCCATACATTTGATGATGTCGGCCTTAGCCGCTTGCAGCACCTTTTTGTTTGCATGTATCAGTCAGATTTTCAGAGCCCTTTCCTGTTTTCAGGGGCATCTAGGTTGTATTTATATCTCATGTTCTCAGATATTATTGTACAAGTCCTGGCTGTTATCCCAAGCATAATATGTATGTGGGATTCATTATCTTGTTGTTTATCTGGCTCATGTTTATGCCAGCATATAATATATTGTTCAGTCCATTGTTTACTGGACGTCTTATTCTTTGTACTCTGTCTCGGTGGGCATAGGTATGCCTCCCTAGCTGCCTATATCACACGTACTCACTCATAAAAGAGACTTTTTGCACCTGTAAGTCTCGCCTCCTCAAGGTCTAGTCCTTTTAGCACTTTGGTCTACCTTATACTTCTCTCACTTTGACTTCCCCTTCGGTGTCTAGTGATTGAGTTCTTACAACGTACTTCAGTCATACGATTAGCTCCTAACACTCACACGCTGGGGGGAAATCTGTTACACCATTTTTTGGTCATCTAAACTATTGTTGTTAGATAGACCCAAGTACACCATGTAAGATCAATTTTACCCTAAGTAAAATTGCATTCACTATGAAAAATAACTTAGTAAACCACCTTTATTAAGTTGTTTATGGTCTAAACAGGAAACCCCATGAGGAAATATTAAATAAATATACATTTGTTTGATTTTCCTCAAGGAATAATTAGTTAAACAACATTTTAATTAATATTCCTGGTTATATTTAACCCAAAACAAGGAAATTAATTAGATAAATCATTATTTATCTTATTATTTTCTAAGAATAATTATTTAAACCTTATTTAAATAATATTCTTTATTAAATATGACTAAATCACCCTTAAATAATTAAATAAATCATTATTTATTTGATTATTACTCAACCACATCCTTAAAATGATAAATAAATCATTTATTTATTTATTATTTACAAATAAAGGATTTGACCCAAGTCAAATTCCTTTTCCCTCCAACAAATATAATAAAATATTCCATAAAAGTTGGATCTTGATTTGGTTAATAATATTTTAATTATGCACCAATATCTAGACTAACTCAATATTTTGTTATAAATAGAAGGGTTTTTCCATTCATTTACCACCTTTTTTTGCCTAAAGATCACTCTGGATCTATACTTTTGGTCTGACTTTGATCCACCATCATAGTCATATTTTGCTACCATTTTTGTCTGGGTTTTCTACACCATCAAGAGAGAGGAATTTTAGATCTAAAGTGTTGAGGACTTACAAGAACCCATCCCATTGAGGAGAACTGGTAACACCCTTCTGTGTTTTCCTCCCAGGTGCCATTAATACAAAATTCATTCAACATATTCTTGTCTTGTCTATTGGATGCATGGAGTAAATCTTGTTTTTTCTACTGCTTAATGTCTTCTAATGCATAGATCTAGATTTTTGCAACATTTATCTTGATCACCTAACTGTAGATCTGAGGATATTGACAGTCATCTTTGCTGTTAGGGTTGTTTGTTATGCACAGCTAAAGTGGTATTTTTTTGTATGCTTGGAATTAAGATTCATAATAACATAGGCTATTTGATCGAAGCCTTAGTTTTCTGCGTTGACTTTTCTGAAGCTGCCTACTTTGAATTTTCTACGCTGTCCCTGGTTTGACTTAAGTTGACTTGTGATGACCTATCTTTGAGGGTTGTGGGTGTGACACATGAAATTGTTGGCTGACTGAGAAATACTTTTTTGGTTGAAGCATCCTGCTGACTATCATAACGCCACAATATCTCATATCTTTGTTGGAAAAAAGGAATTGTAAATCTGATCTATATTTGGCTTCTCTTCTATTGATATATTATTGTGTTCCATCAACATTTTAATTTCAAGTTTAAGTGATTGCTATTTTTTATTGGGCCTAATAAATATTGAAGTAAAAGCACATCAAGCATAGAACACCATGGTTATCTAAATTTAACAAGAAAATTATAAAATATCAAAACTGTGTGCTAAAGCCTCCCCCTCTCACCTCTTTCATTGGAGCTTGAGGAGGGAATATTCTCACCAGAAACCAAAATTTTCTTTTAGTTTATGATTTCTTGGAAAATTTATATAGGTTTCTTTTCTTATCATGGACATGTTGTAGATGCAGAGGTGGATTTAGTTTCAAATGCATAGGTAGGTTTATTTAAATTTGTAATATCCCTTTTTCAGGAATTTCAACCAGGTGCTTAAGAGAAACATTGTATAAGTAAAAATGTGAAAAAATAATGCAGATCAGGACTTGGTTCCTCTTATTTATGTTGTATGGGACTTAAATATGGAATTTCATCTAAAAAAAATTAGTTTAGATACATTAAACAGATCTCCCAAAAGCTATAATAGCTAAAAAGCACCCAAAGAGGAAGGCTACAGCCAAATGCAAACACTGCTTCAGGAATTGCACAGTTTTATCAGATGTTCAATGGAGATTAGCAAGGAGGTTTATACCTCAGTAATACAGCAGCAAATCAGCATTAGGATTAAGCTCTTTCACTCTACAGTAGAATGCATGAGACAATACAACAAGAATCTTCAGAAAAGAGAGCTATCACACATGTACATTTGCAGAAATGGCTCAACAACGTTATTTTTAAAGAGCTTCAGCAGATGGAAGTTACAAATCATATCTAGGAAATATTTTTGGACAAAAAATTAGATATATTTCAGATCTAGAAGCTAGATAGTCTTCCCTTCAAGATCCCCTTGGAATTTTGGAAAAAGCATTCATAAATAAGAGTAGATCTGAGAAACAAGTTGCAGATCTGGAAATTGCTGCAGTAAATTTATGAATAGAACATTTCATTACAATGGATCAAATCTAAACAGAACATAGATCAGCAAGCTATTCCATGGATCACCAAGTGGAAGGCAAAGCCCAACACTATAGATCTTTGATCTAAACTATGAGCAAGGCACCATGAAAACCCTCATACAGAAATAACGCAGTCTACTCATGGGAACATTGTTGTAGCTCAAATGACATAGAAAAATAATGTAAAATTTCAGATCTAAAGTACAAAGAAATGAGACACTCTCCTAGGAGGTCAAAGGACCTATTCCATGAGAAGAGGCTCCCAAAAATACACTAGATCTCTGCAGATCTAGACTCCCACTTGCTGCAGCTTGCAGAAGCAACAAAACCCTCAATGGATCAGAACTGCTAATGTAAGTAGATCTTAGCCTCAAGCCTGATAATGGTTCAATTCAGTAAACACTCCTCCAAGAATCCTTAAAGGAAGAGGTGAAATCCTTGCATAGGAATTTCAAATACAATCCTCCACTAAACAGTAGAGAATGGTATTTGTCTAAGCAGACAAATACTCGGAAATATGATCAATCAACAACCTTCTCTTGTTGCCTTCCTTTTCCTTTTATAAGATGAGAAAGCTTTTGCAAACCCTAAACCACGTTGATGATTTAGCCCTTTTCACATGAGAGGCTTCCTTCTAGAACTGCGCTGTCCCTTTTGGAGATGAAATGAACCTAGACAGTGCTGCTGATTTGGTCAAGGTTGACCCAGTATTTAGCTCAAACCTCTTTCATACCTACAAGTGCTTATTTACATGGCCCTGATTTGTCTTTGTTCACATGGGCATTGATTTATTTAGACTTTTTAGGAGTTTTACATGTCCTCCTTTATTCATTTATTCATGAAACAGAAATTAAAACAAAATCGAATGTTCCTCTTAGTTAAGGCTAAGTGGGAACATTACAGTCCTCCCCTCCAAAATGTTGCTTGTCCCTAAGCAACTGATAGGGTAAGAGCTATAGTTCTTCCCTCCTCCATTGATAGCACCATCAAGGATCAATTTTTCATCATGGGACAAGTGCTCATTAAGCCAATACATCAAAAATTGCTCCTCCAATGCTAACATGATAGGGGCATAGTCCATCCCTTCAAGAGTGTAAAAATCAACAGAAATAAACATGGGTGAAGCAATGTCACATCTAAAACATGTATCATGAAGTACAAGATGAAGTTCCATCCCATGTGGTACATATGCACTGCCCACTCTTTGCCCATACAAACCCATAAAAAATACCAATATATCATCTATGTATGGAAGCAAAATTACATATATGCAAACTGAAATTTGCACTTGAGGAGGTGGGTCACAATGCCACATAAGATACCAACGCAATGCACTCCTTGTCTTTAGTAGATCTGAGTGTGGTAAGTGGTACTCCCCCCACACCTTTGCTGCATGGGTCACTTTGACATGGTTGAAAGTGATACCCAAGTTAGGTGCCTTTGGGAAGCACCCATCATGAAAGAGAATCTCCTTTTGTATCTCAAGGGAGTGACCAGATTTAGAATTTTTATTGGCCTCACCAATGCCATGAGATCTACATGTAATATCACTCCTTGTAGGAGCCATGGCCTGCATACATACGGTAAGAGAATATGCCAAATCAGAAAAATAAACATGCTCCATAAGATCATATTCTTTACCATTCAAGTCTCCCACTCACATGGAGTTGGACATGGGAATTTCTCCTCTTTTAAGAGAAGGAAGAGATGGCTGAAATGACTCCTGCATAGAGTCCTTTGGCTGTCCCAACTCTTCATAACTATTACACACTTGTAAGTGCTGATGTAGTTCCTCCCAATCATAGTGTTGATGTAGTTCCTCCTTCATGCCCTCCCAATCAAAACTCCTCATGATTAGGGTGTAGATATTTTCTGACTGCATATAGCTTGAAAGGAACTCTTTGTGTGCTATTTGTAGTATCTCTCGCTTAATCTTGGAGGCTTGAGACAAGAATACTTTACCAAGATGATAGATTACCCCTTCATGGACCAAATAGCCTCCCCCTTGCTTCATGCCATCTAAAATCATCCCGGTGTGAAGATCTTTGGATTACTCCACAAGGAGTTGAGATCTCCAATATGGATCCACACAACCCAACAATGACAACATTGCTGATACATCTATGGTGGTGCTTGCCTTGTTGCTGATTTCTTCTTTGATATTACACATGCCAAAATTGTTTGTGGGAAGGCTGATCCTCCCCTTTCCTTCCTCCCACGGTGCTGTAGCTTGCTCTCCAATCCTTGGTTGATCTATTTTTGGAGCAGCACTTTGTGAGGCTTTCCCCACAAGATCAGAATCTGATAACATTCCAAGTGGCTTGCCATGAGGTAAGAATGTTTCTTGCAGCATCCTCATAAACATGAGAGAAGGAACTGTAAGATCCTTGCTTCCACAGTGCAAATCCATCTATTTTGTTTGTGTGGAAACATTAGGTGAAGGATAAGTGTGCATGCCTTGGATTACCTGTGGTTTCCCAATCTTCAAGTCCACCCACTCCATTTGCAAATCCTTCCAATCAGTGGTAACCTTTCCCAAGGTAATCAACCACTGGACACCCAAGATGATATTGGTGTCTGTTATGTCAACCATAAAGAAGTGATCCACCAAATGGTGTAGGATCCCATAGTGATAGAAAGTGATGGAACATATTGCATGCATTGCATGGTTCTATCTCCTGGGACCAAAACATAAAACCCATCAAAAGTGTCAGTGGGGATTCCTCTAATTTGCACAAGGTGAGCATCAATAAATTTGTGGGTTGCCCCAATGTCAATCAGAATAGACACTCTCTGGTTCATGACTGAGCCTTGTACTCTTAGGGTCAAGTACTTAGGCACTCCTCTCAAAGAGGCAAGAGTCCCACTTGTTGGATCAAAGGCTCTCTCTTCATCTCTGGATGGTGATTGATCTTCCTCCTCATCATCACTAGTGTTGTGACCCCTCCTAGGTCCATCATTCCCATATTCCTCCTCAAAATCTGAGAAGACTTCTATATAGTGTGCCCTTCCAGCAGCACATCTATGTCCCGGTACCCATAGCTCTTGGAAAGTGAAACACAATCTCTTTTTCCTCAAATCCCTTCGGAGATCAATGTCAAGAGGTTTCTTTAGTGAGATATCCTTGGGTGGAGAAACTTTCCCTTCTTTCCCCTTAGAAGAGTGAGGGGATTTGCTTTGGAAAGTTTCCTTTGCTCTTGGCAAGGCATCTTGGAGATCTCTAGCTCTCTCAATGGCATCATGCAAAGTGATGGGCTTGGTAGACTTAACCAACCCATGCAAAGGTTCCTCCAAGCCATAAATGAAAATGTAGACTCTCCTTGCTACAGATAGATCAAGGACCATGACTGATAATCTCAGGAACTCAGAGATATAGGCCTCTGCATCTCCTGTCTGCTTCAGCTTTGCAAGGCTTATGAAAGGTGCCTCGGGATCCTTCTGGTAAAATCTCTCCACCAGTATTCTAGTGAACTCAGCATAGGTAGACAAATTTTTGTGTCCCAATGTAGATAGCCCATGGAACCACCAATTGTGGGCTTCACCCTCAAAGTGCAGCGCAACAATCTTGATGGCTTCTACTTCGGGGACTTTGTTCAACTGGAAATAGATATCCAGCTTTTCCACCCATGCTTTGGCAGAACAAGAGGATGATACATCGAACTTGGGCAAAAATAATATTCCCATAGCGTGGTGTCTCCCATGAAAGAAACCACCATCTCTTTACTGCTGCCATGGTCTCCTCCGGTCCTTGAGATGGAAAAAGTCTTGGAAACTCAAGTTATCCTTGAATCTCTGACTTTGAGAGTCATATTCCACAAAATAACCTTTCAAGGAGGTTTTCTCTTGTGGTAATTCATTCTCTACAACCAAGAAGGTAGGCATAGTAGAGCATTGTGAGGCCTGTGGAGCTTGTGGCAAGCTCACAGGTTGACCAGTCCCATAATGAGACATGTCAGAACTTTCTCCTTGATGAAATCTCCCAAGAGATTCCCTCATTATATCCACCCTCATATCTTTTATCTCCTTGGAAAGATCTTGCATGGTCTCCAAGAGAGTTTTTTCAAACTCCTCTGCTTCATTATCTTTCACAGATTCAGGGGCTTTCCCCTTGTCTTGACCCTTATCAGGGTCATCAGTGGTGTAGTCATACTTTCTATGACTTCTATTTTGGTACCTCCTCTCCCTCTCAGTGAGAGGATCATCTTCTTCATAATTTATCATGACTATTTCTCCAAGGCAAGCACAAGCTGTGCCAAGAGTGGAGCTTCGATACCACTGTAATATCCCTTTTTTAGGAATTTCAGCAAGGTGCTTAAGAGAAACGTTGTATAAGTGAAACTGTACAAAAATAACGTATATTAGGACTTGGTTCCTCTTATTTATGCTGTATGGGAATTATATATGGAATTTCATCTAAAACAAATCATTTTAGATACATTAAACAGATCTCCCAAAAACTAGACTAGCTAAAAAGCACCCAAAGAGGAAGGCTGCAACCAAATGCAAACACTGCTTTAGGAATTGTGCAATTTTATCAGATGTTCAGTGGAGATCATAAAGGAGTTTTATGCTTCAGTAATACAGCAGCAAATCAGCATTAGGATTAATCTCTTTCACTCTACAGTAGAATGCATGAGACAATACAGCAAGAATCTTCAGAAAAGAGAGCTATCACACATGTACATTTGTAGAAATGGCTCAACGGGGTTATTTTTAAGGAGCTTCAGAAGATTGAAGTTAAAAATCAGATCTAGGATATATATGTGGACAAAAAACCAGATCTATTTCAGATCTGGAAGCTAGATAGTATTCCCTTCAAGATCCCCTTGGAATTTTGGCAAAAACATGCATAAATAAGAGTAGATCTGAGAAACAAGTTGCAGAATTGGAAATTGCTGCAGTAAATTTCTGAATATAAAATTTCATTACAATGGATCAGATCTAAACAGAACATAGATCAGAAATCTAATCCATGGATCACCAAGTAGAAGGCAGAGCCCAACACTAGAGATATCTGATCTAAACTATGAGCAAGGCACCATGAAAACCCTCATACAGAAATAACACAGTATACTCATGGGAACAACACTGTAGCTCAAATGACATAGAAAACTAATGTAAAATTGCAGATCTGAAGTAAAAATAAATGAGACACTCTCCCAGGAGGTCAAAGGACCCACTCCATGAGAAGAGGCTCCCAAAAATACACTAGATCTCTATAGATCTAGCCTCCCACTTGCTGCAGCTTGCAGAAGCAACAAAAACCGCAATGGATCAGCACTGCCAATGTAAGTAGAGCTTGGCCTCAAGCCTGATAGTGGTTCAATTCAGTAAACACTCCTCCAAGAATCCTCAAAGGAAGAGGTGAAATCCCTGCATAGGAATTTCAAATACAATCCTCCACTAAACAGTAGAGAATGGTATTTGTCTAAGTAGACAAATACTCAGAAATATGATCAATCAACAACCTTCTCTTGCTGCCCTCATTTTCCTTTTATAAGATGAGAAAGATTTTGAAAACCCTAAACCACCTTGAAGAGTTAGCCCTTTTCACATGAGAGGCTTCCTTCTAAAACTGCGTTGTCCCTTTTGGAGATGCAATGAACCTAGACAACGCTGTTGATTTGGTCAAGGTTGACCCAGTCTTTAGCTCAAACCTCTTTCATACCTACAAGTGATTATTTACATGGCCCTAATTTGTCTTTGTTCACATGGGCATCGATTTATTCAGATTTTTTAGGAGTTTTACATGTCCTCCTTTATTCATTTATTCATGAAACAAAAATTAAAACAAAATTGAATGCTCCTCTTAGCTAAGGCTAAGTGGGAACATTACAAAATTCAACTCATCTTTTCCACCGTTGTTATGATAGTTTTGTCAATGATGAATGCATGGAAATGTAGTTTTCTTGCAGGTTTGAATAGATAAATAGAGGATGAATTCCCTAGCACCACTAGCTTTAGTATCCACCCTTCATCAACCAACTTCCATTCAAGTCACATTCAGCCCTATGTTTTGGAAATCTCCACCACAACACCAAGAGCCACCTTGGAGGTGCAAGATATTCTTTGTGAAGAGTTCTGAGTTTGAACAAGGGGATGGCTACCCTTCATCCACCTAGATCCGCCTTCATTCCACCTCTCCTAACCCTTTCCTCACCATTTTAGGTCTCAAACTACCCTCAACTTGTTTCTTGTAGCGTTTCAGGACATCCTGTAACACTAGAGGAAATCATGTAGTAGATCCTGTAGCAGTTCCAACCACACACTCCATCAACCCAAAATCACTATTTCACCTTATCTAAGCCTAACCCAGCCTCCAACACACCTTCAGCTCTAAAACATTGGTTTAGGGACCCTCTTAGGTAACCTCTGTGCCTCCTTCTTTTGCTACAAAACAAATTTATTTAAAAGTGTAATTAGCTCATTGATAGATTCATTGTTAAGCACAATAGTTAATCATAAGATAAATAGAACTCAATAAGTCATTTGGTTCTTCATGTGTGTCTAGATTAGTTTCCCTTTCTGTAATTTCAATTCAGCAATTTAAATTATGAATGCCACTTAGTTTAATTTCCTTTCATACATTAGCTTAAGTGTGGTTTTCTGTTTATTCTAGATAGCTAGATGAATCATTATGATCTAGAGTAGTTTCTTTTCCAGTTGATAGAGTAATGATCATGATTTATTTCCAGTCTTAGAATTCATTCAGAAGTGTGACATACTTCCTTTCCTAGAAGTAAGCCTAGCAATAAAACCTCATTGTAGAACTGGGAAGTGTATGGCATGCATAGAACTCATTTTTTGTGCATATAGCACTGTCACCTCTAAGTTTTTACAAACCCCAGGTTGATAAAGTAAAGTTTAGTAGCCTCTGGGAGTTGCAGCACTCTTGGTGCAATAACAGGGCTCACCACTTTTTGGCGTAGTTGTCGCGGAGGTGTCTAAGTAGATGTTTTGATTATGCTTTAACATTATTTTCTACTTTTATTTTACATTCAATTCCAAAATATTGAAAAAATCAAAAGAAATTTGAATTTCATGCCTCATAGGAGTAGGGATAACCAAGACATATTCTTACCAGAAACCCCCACATCCCCACACAGTCACCCTACACTCTTCTTCAGTGACTGTGAGGTTTAACACACCATAGGTGAACCACTTGAAACTTTGAAGAACCTATTGGAAAATAAGAGGAACTTTCTTGACCCGAGGAACCTTCTTCACCAATTCAATCCGTGGATGGAACTAGGACCCAAGGAGTATTTCCCATTAGAGAAACATATGGAGAAACTAGAATGAAGAAAATCAGTCCCTCAGCCCTTGTACATTTCCATGCCCTAACTTTTGAGGATCTTGACACCTTTATGTTCGATTTTACTGTTGTCTGCAACACCTATGACTATGCCTCAGATGACTAGAAGCTAAAAATATTCCCATCCACCCTCAAGGATGCAACCTTGAGCTGTTTCATGCATTTTCCTAGGAACAACATCACTACCTGGGCACATATGAAAGTGTCCTTCAACAATAAATATCGATAATACTGCAGATCCAAAAAAAATAAAGAGGAAATATTTAGGATGTCTTTGGGACTTGATGAATCCCTAGAGGATTATGAATAAATATTCCAGCTGAACTATAAAAGAGGAAACTGCACCCTTGATCCTGGATCACTCAAATTGGTAATTCTATGAGGGATCAGGGAATATGTGATATAAACCATTAATATGTTGTCTAGAGGAGACATCTACTAGCTGCCTTATGAGGACAACGAAACTCTCTTTAGAAACTACTCTAGGGCAGCTAGTAAGAAAAGTAGAGCTAGCCAAAGCATGACCAATACCCCTTCCTCTTCCACCTCCATGTTGGAGGACTTCAAAAGTGAGATGTTGCACACCTTTTCTTTGCAAATGGACGCAATGAATATCAAGAAGAAGCAAGAGGAAGCAGAGAGGTCTTTGGCTATCTTCTACCCTATATGTACCATAAAACACCCTTCGAATGAATGTCCACTAAACTTCATAAAGGGTTTCCTATTCTGTGAAGAGAATCATGCCATGGATAAGTTTACCTACTTTACTGGGCTCAAATATGTATATCAAGGTGGGGAAGGAGGACTATAGAAACTCGGTTTCATAAATCAAAGAAGGCCTTGGGGGCCTCAGTCATATCAACAGGGCATGCAAGGTGCACCTTACTCCTACTATCATACAAACCATGATGCACCTATGCAGTCTTGGTACACATCCACTCCTCCATCATAGTCTATACTTCCTACTTTTCCTTACACCCCTACATATCACCCTCAGCTTGTTGGACAGATAAATCGTTCTTGTGGACAAGACAGATCTCCCTAGTATCCTACGATAACTAGCAACAAATAGACAGATGTAAACTAATTTCTCTATATTATATTTGATCTAGAATTATATATAATGAAGGATTTAGGACTTACCTGTAGTCCAACGTTGATTGTAGTCTTCTTTCCTATTGCTTTGAATACGTCTCCTTTCGGGATCTGCACTAAAAAACATGAAAGAATCAGAAGCACCTGCATAATATAGATTAATTCATAAACCATAAATCTATCTTGATGATCATGGAATTCAAGAAATAAGCCATTTAAGCAAACAACTCATTGACAAAACATGATCTATTTGTATTATCTTTGATGAAATAAGGAGCCTTACAACTGTGTTCGCCTTGATGTCGTACAGGTCCTTTTGGGGTCCAGAACAAGTGTTTCCTCTACTTTGACAAGCCTTTGCACTCTCTTGACTAACATTCATGTGAGTGTGTAATCATTCCCATATGGTAATCAGTTAAGAGAGTCTGAGTTTTTCCAGCAATTCTCCTCAAAAAATCTCAAAGCCTAACTCCCCTTGAGGTTGAACTATGGCCTCAAGTTATAGAAAAAGAGAAGAGGTTGCAGCTCCAAATAAGAGGGGATAGAATCCTCTTTCAAAGAGATTTAGTTCCACATACCAAGGGGTAGGATCCTTTAATGGAGGGATGAATGTACATGAAAGGAGCGAACTTTCCACCGAATAATTGCTTCCAGAAGCTTCCAGATTCAATCATCTGGGCTTCCAAATTTTACTTCTGCCTTCATTTTAACTTTTACAGGAATCCGCACTTTGAATGAAGAAAAAGTGCGGCCGGTTCCGCATGTTCTAGAGCAAACAGGTGCGGCACCGCAGGTAATACTAAGAGAAAGTGCGGTACAAGTATTTTTATGACTTTCATAACCTTTTCTCTCAATTTCAAGGCTTGGTTTTAGGAACTTTATGTTTGTAGAATTCTAAGGGAGTATTGTATGAGTAACGATGAACCCATACAGAGAGTAAAACGTCATGGTGACAATTTTAGTGTAACAGATTTCCCCCTAAAGTGCGAAGTCTGAGACCATTCGAAGAGTGATGTGATTTATCATTTCGAGGATTAGCTTGTGGACACCCCAGTCGGAATCTTGTAAAAACATTCAATACAAAACACACACACACACACACACACACACACATATATATATATCATCACTAAGGTAGGCATTCCCATACTCAGATCAAACACTAACTAAAACTTGTTCTAATGTAGAAACAATTTTACTATCACATCAATAATGTAGACATAGTATGGACACAACCATCTATTTATGAATAGTATAATTAATAATAAAACTCCTTGTAGCCTGGATGGTGGAAACTAGATCCAGGGTCTTGATTTCTGCTACCCGAACTAGAATGATTCTATCCATGCAATTGATTGTGTCGAAGTCGAACATGGTAGAAACCACTTGATTACCAGTCAATGATGTGAACTCTTAACAAGTGTGAGAGAAACCACCATTAATGACAATGTCTCTCAAAGTACTCAGTACAATCCATGAAATGTGAATAAATGATCTGAAGTCGAACATTTCACGGAATCGTTCGATCGAAGGTCAATGATGCAACCTGTCGTCGAAGGCGAGAAACCTGCCATTAAGGCATGCATATTCCAAGGTACTGAAGGATTCTAGATCAACTTCCTAGATGATGAGTTGTCATCGATAGAATGTGATCCGTCGTAGGAAAGCCCATGACACGAAACCATTAGATCAAGTTTTCTAGAAATTTTTTGCAAGGACTGACTCAGGGATGGTCAATACAAATGGAGACATATGTTTGCAAATGAATGGTTTATTTGAACTGTCCTCTTGAACACATAATGACACTGCAGATGGTTTGGTGACAATTGACCTAAGATAATACCCAGAAACTGGCTGAAGACATTCAATATGGTTTGATTAACTGATAGGCAAATGATTTTCCCAACCCAGGTAGAAGTGTGACAAAAAGTGTCGTGTTCAAGAGTGGTAAACTGCTTTTTAAACAAAGTGTGACAAACAGATTTTTTTTCTCTATTTTTCCCCCACCATTTCTAGCAAGTACCTCTTTATTTTTGACAAGCTTGAGGAGGATAACATTTTCTTGTTATATAAGCTCATCCTTCAGATGAGTCCAACTTATTTTAAAATCGAACCATAAGAAGGAGTGGTTTGTTCCTGTTTGTAATCGACAGGTCCTTTACTGTTAAATTTTAACGAGTTCAGTATAGGAGAAACTCGGTCTTTTTAAATTTTAGGGAGTCAGAAGAAAAACTTAAGGAAACTCCATGGGTGTACTTTTTCGTAAATTTAGTCTCTCAAGCCCAAAAAAGGATAAAATAATACAGGAGAGAATTCTATTGACCATGATTAGTCAACGTATACATTTTTTGTAAATAGTCCATTTCAGTCCGGAAAAGGGGTAAACTTATACTAAAGGGACGACTGTTCATTTCCTTTAACAAGTTCGAATAGTCAAGTACTCGGCAATATTTTCATTTTTAGAGAGTCTGAAAAGGGCTTGAAAGAGAACTCCAAGGTTTCACTTTTTTGTAATTTTTAAGAGTCCAAAAAAGTGATAAAAGTGTACTCAGTAGTTTTGCTTTTTCTATACGTTTTAACGAGTTCGAAAAAGTGATAAAAATGTACTCATTTGCATTTTCATAATTTTTAGCAAGTTTGAAAAAGTGATCAAAAGTATACTCCTTTTTCAAAAGGACCATTTCACCAAAAAAATCTTGTATTCTGCAAAAAAACTCAAAAATTAAACATACCTGTTTATGATTAATAAAAATAATTTGGAAAACCACTTTTCAAAGTGAAAAATAAACAAAATTATGTTTTATTTATTCAAAAAATCTTATAAAAAGGAGTTTTTCTAAATCATTTTTACCATTTGATTTCAGAGTGAAAATTGAGAGCTTTTGGTAAAAAACATTCCAGAGGAGATTGTGGAAGGTTCGCCTGTCAGAATCGAAAACCGTCAGTTCTAGGTAATCCACATCATCCTTACCTTCATTTTTGTCCATTTAATTTCTTAATTTAGGGCTTAGATTGATTTTTAAGGAGGAAAATAGGTTCAAAAATTCGCTCACGGGGGTCTGCAGGTAAAACACATGAAACCTGCGGACCTCAAAAATTTTACAAAGGGAAAATTGTAATGGTCCCGCACCTTACGCATAACACACGTGCGGATCCATGCACTGTTTTTATGTGAAAAGTGTGGAGGTGCCGTAAGAAAAAATAAAATGAAAAAATCTCCCAATTTAAACCAAATTTTCCCATTCAAATTGTTTTTGATCTTTCAATTTGTCCATTGCAGGATATTTACAATGCTTGAGTGGAGAGAACGTGAGGATGAAGAATTTGATGATGTGACCATGTTACATCCGCCTACATTATGTGTTTTGAGAGAATGCAATTTCTATAAATTTTGGGCCATTCAGGGTATGAGGGCTCAAGTGGATTAACTTACCTGGCTAGTAAACAAATGGGATGTACAGGAACAATGCTTTATCATTCGAGGTCATCGGCTTGAAATTGAGCTGGATGCTAGGTCCCTATATTACTAGTATAGTCTCTTATTGTTGTTAGTGTAACCCCCTTATTGTTATTACTGTACCCTTGTAACCCCCATATTGTTATTATTGTGCCCTTTAATTATTATTGTTAGGTCGGCTAGGATTACATTGTGGCCCCATGAACTCCTATATATAGAAAGGAGGTTTTGTAATTTGAATCATCCAAGAATTTTTCATTCATGTAATGTATTGGAGGTTGCCCCCTCGAAGTGGCTTATTTCTAAGGAGTTGATATCTCTTTTCTTCTCTTTTTGGAGCTGGTTTCACAACATTTGGTATCAGAGCTTTGAGATTCTAGGGTTTCGTTGCTCCAAACAGGTCATCGTGGCATTTGTTTCTATAAATTTGTTTTCTAAGGTTCAGAATATGAAATTTTTAGAGTACGAAGAAAAATCCCAAGGAACATCGTCGCAAAATTTCAAAGCTTGGTTCACAATATTTTCGGAGATATGATCTGTGCAAGTTAGGTCATTTTGTAGGCTCCTAAATTTAACCTAAATAGGTCATCGTGGTATTTTCGTAATAACGTTTTTTCTACGAAGTAACAGAAGCTGAAATTTTTAGAATGCGAAGCCGCAATCCCGAGGAACATCGTCGCAAAATTTCAGATATTGCTTCGCAATATTTTCGGAGATATGATCTGTGGAAGTTAGGGATTTTTTAGGCTTCTGAATTTCATCTCAAGGAGGTGAACGTGGGAAAATCTTCATAGCTCTCTCTCTGAGCATCGGATTGGAATTATGTAAAAATTGGCCACAATTACACAGACTGTAGTTTTTGGTCTATCAATTTCAGAGCCAAAGGAGGAAACAATGACACGTGGCAAGTTGTACAAGTTCGCTCTCCTGAACCAGTCCAAAATTGGGTCATTGTGGGAGATTGGACATAAATTTTCCTTGAAGAATCCAAATTAGATTATACCTGTGGCATTTGAAAGAAGCTTCAGAGGGCTACTACAGGGCTCAATTTCATATATTAAGGATATGAAATTATAGAGATAATTTAATTTCAATATCGAGCTCTTCAAAAGCAAGTAAAAGGTGTGTAATGTTTTTTCCGAATTGCATAAGTCTTGTTTGAAGAATCAAGTTGAATTGATTCCAAGGGCGTATTGTAAGATAGATATCAATATCGGATTCTAAAATGGCCCCTAAAAATAATTCAACACCCATTAAGCCTTTAGAAAGCTCTACTATGACTCATGAAGATGAAGAATGGCAACATGACATATCAAAATTACAAGAGCAAGTGCAACAAATTTCGCTCTCGCAAAGAGCAACAAAAAATGACATGGAAGTTTTGAAGAAAGGTGTGGAAACTAAGATGGATGGTTTGAAGAAAGGCGTGGAATCTAAGATGGATGGTTTGAAGAAAGGCGTGGAATCTAAGATGGATGGTTTGAAGAATGGCATGGAAGCTAAGATGGATGGCATGGAATCTAAGATGGATGACATGGAAGCTAAGATGGAAAACATGAAGAATGATCTAAAAGCAGACATGGAAGGTTTGAAAAAGTTGATACAAAAAATGTTTCCTAATGGTGAAAAGATAGTAGAGGAAACTCATGATGAGAACAAAATAAATGTTAATCGTGATTTCATAAACTCTAATGTTGGCGGGAAGAACCACCATATTCCAAAAATGGATATGAGGAAGTTTGATGGAAAGGATCCTGTAACATGGATACTACAGATGGAGCAATATTTTGATCTCCATAACGTGCAAAACACACAAAAGGTAAGCATTGCAACTTTACATTTAGAACAA
Organism: Pinus albicaulis; assembly: GCA_034641835.2. Taxonomy (NCBI): domain Eukaryota; kingdom Viridiplantae; phylum Streptophyta; class Pinopsida; order Pinales; family Pinaceae; genus Pinus; species Pinus albicaulis. Next base: position 1,677,624,545 of record CM076581.1, read on the forward strand.
AATACATTTGTATGGTATCGATGGCTTTGCTCCCGTAAAAAAATTGTCACTTGGTCAATTTTTACGGAGGAAATGATAGCACATTATGAGGATACAAAGAGCAACACCTTATTTAGCCAATTGATAAATCTCAAACAAAAGGGTTTAATGGGAGAGCACATTGAGGACTTCCAAAAATTGAATATAAGGGTAACTTATATTCTAGAGGAACACAAGATTGAACTCTTCATAGGTACTTTAAAGGATAACATCCAACATGAAGTTTGCGTTTTGGAACCTAATTCATTGGAGAAGGCATTCAGGTTGGCAAGAAAAAATGAATGTAAAATTATGGCGACAAGGAAGCCTACCACTCACTTCTATAAAGAGGGAAGTGTTGCTACTCCTAGATTTCCACAACCTACAAGGTTGACACCACAACAATTGGAAGAAAAAAAGAGAAAAAGGGCTTTGCTACAGTTGTGAAAGCAAATACACTAAAGGTCATAAGTGTGCTAAGAAGAAATTATTTTACATAGATTGTGAAGAGGAAGAAGAAAATGAACAAGAAGAGGATATACACCAGGAACCAACCCAAGAAGAGGAAGAAATGAGTCTGACCATATCGTGTAATGCATTGGCAGGAATTACCACTCCTCAAACTCTCAAGATAGAAGGACATATCAAGAAGAAAAAAGTAATAGTGTTGATTGATTCGGGTAGTACCCATAATTTTATTCATTGTAAGGTAGCCAAGGAATTGAATTGTTTCCTATACCCAACACCAGAATGTCAAGTGATGGTTGCAAATGGAGAAACTATAAATTGCTCTGGAAAATGCTATAATATCAAGCTAACCATGGGGGAATATGTATTGAATAGTCCAATGCTTTCCATTCCTATGGGAGGTGCTGATGTTGTACTAGGAGTACAATGGTTACAATCTTTGGGGATGGTAGCTTTTAATTTTCAAGAACTTTTCTTGAATTTTTTTTCAGAAGGAAAGGAAGTCGAATTAAGGGGTATTGCAGGGAATCCAGGAAAGATAATAAGCTCTAATGTCATGACAAAGCTTCTAAAGAAAGAACAACGAGGCATAATTGTACAATTATGCTCACTAGAAGTTCCAACATCAAAATCATCTATTTCTGCAGATCTCCAACAAGTCTTGGACAATCATTCCAAGGTGTTTGAAACTCCCAAAGGACTCCCACCTATTCGTGATCATGATCATGCTATTCATTTGATTCCAGGAAGTGTTCCTCCAAACATCAGGCCATATAGATATCCTTACTTCCAAAAGAGCGAAATTGAACGTATGATTGCAGAAATGTTAGAGGCGGGTATAATTCAACCTAGTCAAAGTTCTTTCTCTGCTCCTGTAGTATTGGTACACAAGAAGGATGGATCATGGCGAATATGTCCGGATTATAGGGAGCTCAATAAGCTCACCATTAAAGATAAATTTCCCATTCCTGTGATTGATGAATTATTGGATGAATTACATGGAAAAAATTATTTTACCAAGTTGGATCTTCGTTCAGGATATCATCAAATTAGAATGAAGACTGAAGATATTCCAAAAACAACATTTCGAACTCATGAGGGTCATTATGAATTTTTGGTCATGCCTTTTGGCCTTACCAATGCACCTTCTACATTTCAAGGGTTGATGAATTCCATTTTCAAGCCCTTCCTTAGAAAATTTGTGCAAGTATTTTTTGATGATATACTAATCTACAGCAGGTCTTGGAAGGATCATGTTGAACATGTTGATAGGGTGCTCAAACTATTGCAGGAGAAACAATTATATGCAAAAACATCCAAATGTTTCTTTGGAGTACAAGAGGTGGAATATCTGGGTAATATTGTATCTCATGAGGGTGTTAAAGTAGACCCTAACAAAATTAAAGCCATTAAGGAATGGAAAGTCCCCACAACCATAAAGCAGTTGCGAGGATTTCTCAGGTTAACAGGGTATTATCGCAAGTTTGTTAAGAATTATGGGAGAATAGCAGCACCTCTAACAACATTATGGAAGAAAGATGCATTTTCATGGACTCCTAAAGCAACTAAGGCCTTTGAACGTCTTAAAGAGGCAATGTGCCTAGCACCGGTCTTAGCTACACCAGACTTCACAAAAACCTTTATTGTGGAATGTGATGCCTCAGGAAATGGAATTGGTGCAGTTTTAATGCAGGAAGGAAGACCCATTGCTTTTGAAAGTCGTCCAATCAAGGGAAAGTATTTACAGAAACCTATTTATGAGAAGGAAATGTTAGCAATACTGCATGCACTAAAGAAATGGCGAACTTACCTAATGGGAAGACACTTCAAGATAAAAAATGATCATGATAGTCTTAAACACTTTTTGGAACAAAGACTATCTTCAAAAGAGCAACAAAAATGGGTCACAAAGATGTTGGGTTATGACTTTGAAATAATCTACAAAAAAGGAAAGCTTAATGTTGTTGCAGATGCACTCTCAAGAAAGAATGAAGAGGTGGAAGCATTGTTTTGTGCCATTTCTATTATCCAACCAGATTGGATAACTGAAGCAAGAGATGAATGGAAGAAGGACGAAGATGTATGGACACTCATTCAAAAGTTGCAGCAAGATCCTAGTACATCTGATACATTTAGTTGGAAAAATGATTCCTTATGGTACAAAGATCACTTATATCTTTGTAAGAATTCCTAACTAAAACAAAAGATTCTTCTGGAATTGCACACTTCTCCTTTAGGAGGACACTCAGGATTTTTAAAAACTTACCACAGGGTGAAGAAAGATTTTTTTTGGGATGGCCTTAAATCTGATATTCAAGAGTTTGTGGCGGAATGTTTGGTTTGCCAGCAGAATAAAGTGGAAACAATTAAGACCCCAGGACTTCTACAACCTTTATCCATTCCAAGTCAACGTTGGGAGGAAATTTCAATGGATTTTATCACAGGTTTACCTAAGTCCGAAGGAAAGAGTGTCATCATGGTGGTGGTTGATAGACTTACCAAGTATGCACACTTTTGTGCATTATCTCATCCATTTAAAGCAAGTACAGTTGCTACTACATTTATGGACAGAATTCAAAAGCTACATGGAAGCCCAAGGGTTATTGTGAGCGACAGAGATCCCATTTTTACTGGAAATTTTTGGACGGAGTTATTTTCTTGTTTGGGTACTCAATTAGCTCATAGCTCACCTTATCATCCTCAATCTGATGGTCAAACTGAGATAGTAAATAAATGTTTGGAAGGATATCTTCGTTGTTTTGTATCTGATAAATAAACACAATGGGTCAAGTGGTTACCTCTTGCTGAATGGTGGTATAACACTTCCTTCCATACTGCAGCAAAAATGACCCCATTTATAGCACTTTATGGATATCATCCACCATCCATCACATCATCTTTAAGGGAAAATTCGAAGGTTCAAGCAGTGGAAGATCACATCGAGCATCAGCGAGAAGTTCTCCAACTCTTAAAGGATAACCTGAATTTGGCACAAAATCGAATGAAACAACAGGCAGATCAACATCACAGCGAGAGAAGTTTTGATGTAGGAGATTGGGTATTTTTACGGCTACAACCATACAAATAAATGTCCCTCAAGCAAGCTAAGAAGGATAATAAATTATCGCCAAAGTACTATGGTCCTTACAAGGTGTTGCAAAATATTGGTACTATGGCATACAAATTGGAGCTTTCTGCTTCTTCACGAGTGCATCCAGTTTTCCATGTTTCATGCTTAAAGAAGGTTATAGGTGAAAATCTTCCAGTTCAAACAATATTGCCAGAACTTGATGAGGAATGAAAAATCATATTGGAACCTGAAGCGGTCATGGAAACAAGAACTCGACAACTACGAAATCGATCAATTTCAGAGTATCTCATCAAGTGGAAGAACTTACCCACTGAAGATTCTACATGGGAGGATGAGAATTTTATGCAGAAGCACCCAGAGCTACTCAAGCGTTGAGGACAACACTTTTTTGAAGGAGAGGGGCATGTTAGGTCCCTATATTACTAGTATAGTCCCTTATTGTTGTTAGTGTAACCCCCTTATTGTTATTATTGTACCCTTATAACCCCCATATTGTTATTATTGTGCCCTTAAATTATTATTGTTAGGTCGGCTAGGATTACATTGTGGCCCCATGGACTCCTATATATAGAAAGTAGGTTTAGTAATTTGAATCATCCAAGAATTGTTCATTCATGTAATGTATTGGAGGTTGCCCCCTCGAAGTGGCTTATTTCTAAGGCGTTGATATCTCTTTTCTTCTCTTTTTGGAGCTGGTTTCACAACAAAGATATATACTTTCTCACTGGTTTATCAAAGAGGGGTGAACCACTCTCTTTGTTTGGGGCTAGGGCAAGTGGCCAGTTTGTCGCTAGCCTTCAGGAAAAATTTTGCAATGAATAAGCAAACCCCAAGGAGAAACGTATTAACATAAAAACCATTATTCTTCTTGAGCTCAAAGTGGTTGCTTTTACGGTAACCCAGTTGTGTGGGAGCGCAACTCCTCATGTTGCTACAAGATCTCAAATGCAGACTGCTGTTGACTGCTTTAGAGGCACCATTTTCAATTGGTGTGAGGCAGTGTTGGCCAATGTCAAAGGCCAACTGACTAGAGAAAAAAACACAAAGTTGAAAAACTTCGGATATGGAGTGATTGTGGTTACATTTGCTTTAGAGAGGATTCCTTCACTGGCCCCACAACTTATTTCAATTGATCATGGTAGAGTCAAAGAGCCTCGGATGGTCTGATGGGTTGCATTGATGGCCCGTCATAGTGAAGGTAGCGAGGTTGTTCATTTCACTCCAGCCTATTTTCATTGGTTGGAGAATCAAATCTTCGCGATAGAAGATTTCCCTTATGCTGGGATAGATTTCCGCGGAAATCGAGAGATGTCTCTTCCTCCAGGGACACAGTGGGATGAGTCAGGTAAAAATCATTTTGACATGTTCTAAATTCTAATTTTTATTTTGTTTTTTGAATTTTCCAAAACTAATGACAAAAAATTTCAAATGCAGATGTGGGTCCATGTTGACCAGCCACTCTCCATCCTTTTGACAGGAAGCCAGCTGCACCACCACCACCACCACAGGATCAAAAAGTAGAGGTCCTTATCAGCTTGGAAAACCATCTGGAGCAGTTGACTTTAGATATTCCATAGACTACATAGATGACATTCCGCTCCGCTTACAGAGATATGTTATCAGGGTTCCGGGACCGTTCAGGAGATTTCTAAGCAAGGTGGCACAGGCGGTAGTGTTTTATCGTGATCATCACCATGGATAGTGGATGATTGATATTGTAGACTTATATAATTTTTTTTTTTATCACTTTTTTCCTATCATAAGGCGTTTTGAACCTATGATCAAGGACGATGTAATATTTTTTGAAAACACTACTCTTATGCTATGGTATTACTACTATTTCCAGTTATCTGTCTTAACATGTTATCGAATGTTATTTTGATCTACTGCTTTAATTATTGCAAATGTCTGTTTATAACACTAGAAGCTACTGCATCAGCTAATGTGTTTAAATTTCTCGGAATATGTTGATACTCAATATAATCAAATTCTTGTTCCAAGAGACGAACTTTAAAAATAATCTTAACAACACTAGGTTTTGAATTGCATATACCCTATTTAATTGTAATACAATGAGTTCATAATCTAACCTAACGATTAAACTTTGAATTCCAAATGAAATGGATTCAGACAATAACTTAATAACTGCGATATAATCTGCAATATTGTTCGTCGTTTGACCGAGGCTTACCCCATGCATAGATACTAACTCATCAGTGGGTGAATAAATAACCCAAGCTGTGAAAGAAATGTTCCATGTACTACGACAACCACCATCAGCAAAACCAATTTATGTTTGAAGGGACGTCGACATATGCAAAATCAAGAGTGATCCAGATAAGCTGGGATAGTAGTAAAAACACACTTAAAATAGGCACGCTCTTCTAATCTACAACACGCCAACTTATGAAAATAACTAATATATAGGGAAGATCTCCACACAAGAATCAAGCATAATATCTCTTCAGATAAAGCCCATTTCTAGGTTTGCCTAAAGAGACCCTGTCAAAGTAAATCAGTTCATAGGCCCCTTTTGCAGACTGTCGCTTGACAATATAAGGACCATGCCACATGGGTTCAAATTTCCCAGCCCCTAGCTTATCGTTAGCTTGATCATAAACCAAGATTAGGTATCCTTCTAAAAAAATACGAGGTGTAACACTTCTATCATACTGAGCTTTTATTCGTTTCGCATGAGCTTCGGTAGCTAATGCAGCGGTGTACTGATTCTCATCTAATTGAGCTAAGTACAAAAAGCGTTTCTCCTCTTCAGAAGTGGTTGGTAGTAACTCTATGGCTAGTTGGAGTGACGATATCTCGCATTCAATCAGTAATACCACTTCTAAACCGTAAACCAGTTGAAAAGGGATAAAACCTGTCGATGTTTTTGCTGAGGTTCGATATGCCCAAAGTGCTGAAAAAATCATGGTATGCCAATTCGATTTATGAATTTCGATGATTCGTTTGATCATGGTGACTAAAAATTTATTGATAGCTTCAACCAGACCATTAGCCTGTGGATAATATGGTGTAGACATGGTGCAGGCCAAGTTGATCAGTTAGTTCAGTCATCATGATGTTTCGAAAATGACTCCCATGGTTAGTAATTATCGCTTGGGGTACACCAAAACGGGAAATCACATGATTGAACACGAAAGTAACTGCAATTTTCCCATCTGTCGCAAATGTAGGCATCGCCTCTGCCCATTTGGTAAAATAATCTATTGCGAGAATAATATACCCATGCCCCCTGGCCGACTAAGGGTTACATGTAATGAAGTCAATGCCCCATTTTGAAAAAGGACCGACAACAATTATAGGGTGAAGAGGAGTGGGTGGTGCACGAATCTTGCAATCAAAGATTTGATAGTTGTGGCATTTTTGGATAGCAGAAATACAATCTTTAAATAAGGATGACCAAAAATAGCCAGCGCGCAATATTTTTTGGGTTGTGGCATACCCAGACATATGACCGCCACATGCTCCAGAGTGACAATCATTTAAAACCTTTTCAGCTTCGTCAAGATTTAGAAAACGTCGAAAAACAAAGTCCGCACCACAACAATATATTGTGTCACCAAAAATATGATATTGCTGAGACTGGAAATGGATTTTTCATCGTTGTGACTGTGAAATTTCGGGCCGAAAAGTTTGGGTTTGGAGATAAATGATGATATCTCCATACCAAGGATCGATGGTACTAATAAGAAACAAAGATTCATCTGCGATCGGATGTTCTACCATAGTTTCTGTGTCAGTACTTGGGAAGTCACACATAAGTTCAGTGAAGACCAATGATTTCTTTCATTTGGATTTTTCAAATTCCAAATCAAACTCCTATAGGATAACAATCCATTTGGAGTATTTGCCCCCTAGTAGTTTTTTAGTCAACATATACATCATAGGGTTACAATCAAAGATAACTGTCGTTTTTCATAACAGTATGTAATGACGAAATCGTTGGATAGCTTGAACGACTGCCAAGAAAAATTTCTCCACATGTGAGTAATTGATTTCGGTCGGATGCATATTGCGACTGAGATAATAAATCACATGTTCGTTGCAGAATTCATCTTCCTGAACTAAGACCATGGCAATCGTAGAATTGGAGGATGCTAAGTATAAAAAGTAATCATGGTTGTAATTGGGAGGATGCAATAATGGTGCATGGGTCAACGCGTGTTTGAGAGCATCAAAAGATCGATCAACGATCTCGTCCCAAAAGAAAGGAATATTTTGCTTTAACAACCTAGTAAAACCTTTGGGTAACTCGGCATAGTTAGGAATGAATCGACATAAAAGTTCGCTTTCCCTTGCAAACTTTGGAGTTGGCGAAGAATAGGAGGAGGTAAATTGATGATAGCCTCAACCTTCGATGGGTCGACACGAATTCCTTCATTTGAGACAATAAATCCCAAAAATTGTCTAGATTCAACACAAAAGAGACTTTTTTGAGGATTCAGATGAATCCTATAATGCATACATCTCATAAAGATAGCTCATAGATGAGTAAGATGATCTACTCTGCACGATGAATGAGCAGGTAAATCATCGAGATAGGGTTGCAAAATTTGTTTAATGTCATGAAATGCATAAGACATTGCCCTCTAAAAAGGTGCACTCGCGTTCTTAAGTCCAAAAGGTAATTTGCAGTCAGAAAAATTCACCCACGGAAAAATGAAAGTTGTTTTGGGTTGATCAACAGGGAGTATGTTGATTTGATTGTAGCTCGAAAATCCATCCATAAATGAAAATATTTCACTTCCGGCACAATCATTAATAATTTGATCGATATAAGGGGTTGGATAATTGTCTTTTGGACAAGCTCGATTTATATCCCTATAATCGATACATACTCGTATCGTCCCTTATTTTTTATTAACGAGAACAATATTAGATACCCAATCCGTTAAAGGAATGGGATAAATAAAACCTGCACAAAGTAATTTCTCAATTTCTGCTTTAATAGCGGCAACTTTTCGCGGATGTATCTGACGTAATCTTTGTTGGATAGGTTTAGCATCCGAGTATGTTTTGATTTCATGAACAACAATTGATGGATCGATTCCTAGCATTTCTTCATATGACCAGGAAAAAATGTCACATAATTCTTGAAATAGGGCTTTATATGCTTGGATTTAATCTGGCGTACAAGAAGCACCTATATGAATGTTTTCAACAATTCATAGTTTCACTGAGATGTCAATAGGAATTTTCGTAGAAATGTTTGCTAAGTTCAATTCAGAATCATAATTCGCGAGAGGATTCTGAGGTTTATTGACATAATCAACGGTAAAAATGGAGGAAAAATCAGTTTCAAAATGATCGAGATCATGCAAAAACGAAGATTGGTGATGTAGATCTTCCCATGGTAATTCTTCTATAGAAAAAAATTCACAAATATGCGCATCAGTATTAAATACTTGTTGAACAAGATCCAAAATTGATGGCGAAGCTAAGCTTGATATCGAAAGTGATTCCTCATTGATCACATTCACTAGATCAGGTTTAGTTGAAGGAGTATCAGAAAATGACTGTACTGCCTAATATGATAATTCAAAAAGACTCAAAGGCATCGTGCCATCGAAAGAATCCAATTATGAGTTTGAAGGTACTATCCAAGGATCATAAAAGGAAATATTACTTGATGTAATCATATTGATATTAGCAATAAGAGGCAGTAGGTTGGGAGCAGGCAGGGAAAAAGTTCCCAGTAAAGCAGAATCTTTAAGCAAACCTACTCTGACATATTTATAAGGGATAGTCAATTTTCCGACATGTTGGATGCTATCAGTAGTGGCTAGGTCGAATGAATAATATGAGAGCTGATCTACTTTAACGATTTTTCCTCTATGAGAAAATATGATGAGACGAAAGACCAATGATACAACAACAGTCATGGCGTAAGACCAACTGCGACCCAGGAGAAGGTTGTAATCCAGAGGGGAATCAACCACTTCCACATCTAGATTAACGGTTTTTCCTTCGACCTCTATAGGTAGATCCTGTAAAATACCAAGCGGATGGAATCCTCTTCCATCAAAAGCTTTGAGGATAGTTAGCGATTGGTTAATTGTCAGAGAACCAAGTGATTTCCAACATTTTAACGACATGATAAACGTAGAAGCCCCTTCATCAACAACAGTACGAAAGCAATGTTTGTTTTTTACTATTACTGGAATCTGAAAAGAAATTTGATGGGGTAGGTGGGGTGTAAAATTCTCTAAATCAAAGATCATTAGGTTCAAATTTTGAAGGTCTACGGCTCCTATGGCTGACAATAGTAATTTTCTTTGGGCTGGACATGATTGCAACACTTCCAAAGCCGACATTGCTGAAGGGGAAATTGCCAAGTCTTCAACAATATTGTAGTTCTGAGCATCTCTCACATGTGGATTGAAAGCTGATTTACGAAGTACACCTTTAGCAGGCGGTTTGATTACTAAGTCAGGATTCGGTTTCTTGATCTATAGCAGATTAGAAACTAAGGGAGATGTAGTTGATGCGGAATTAGAATTTTCTACTTCTTTACCACCAACAGGATTTTTACTACCATAATCTTGTGATCACGTCGCAACCATCAAGATATCTTCTAGCATATTCGAGGAAGATCCAATCATGTTACTATCTTGAGCAGGAAAGGGATCCTTCAAGAGAGCAGGTGTGGATGAACCCTTAACCAATTTCGATACCTCGGCTCTATGTGGGCACTCTTTAGTAAAATGATCCTCATCACAGATCAGACAAGGATAACGAGGTTTTCGTTTATCGTTAGTTGGTTCAGTTTTATCATTTTTATCTTTTGAAGATGTTTTTTTGTTTTTATTCTTACCTTTCTTCTTACCACCAGTTTTAGGTTTGGATGTAGATGATTTTACAACATGAATATTGGCGGAAGCTTCAGTGGAAGAATATCCTTTTGGTGAATCGGGTAAAGTTATAATAGGAGAAGTCATCTTGGAATATTTCTTCTTACCCTTGCTAGTGTTAACAGAACCAATTACACCATTAGCGGCATGAGATCCTGGAGGAGTCGTAGTTAACTTATCAGGTCTTGGTAAATCGGGGATTTTGTCATACAGAGTACCTGACTATGTATATACAAGGTCAAGGTACTGAGCTTGAGAAATGACTTTCTCTTCTGTAACAACGCCTCCCTTGGCCACATCTTCAGTAATTTTGGGAAATAATGATTTTATAAACCATTCAGCCAAAATTTGATTCAAAATAAAGACTTTCACTAAACGTCTCCTACATTTCCATTCATGAATGTGATCAGATATGTATGTAGACGTAGATTGTTTTAATGAGGTCAATAATTCCGTACCATTGTCGTATCTGACAGGTAATTGAAAATGGGTTAAGAAAGCAGTAGCTAGTGCATTAAAATTATTAAATGAGCCTTGTGGTAACTCAATGTACCATTTGGCAACTAGACCGATGAGAGTTCCTTTAAAAAGACGTAATCGAATAGAATCATCGATTAGTGAATTGGATGCACACCAAAGGTGTTAAGTCATGACATGATTAGATGGATCTTCTGATGACTTACTTTCAAACTTTGGAATATCACTAGGAAACTTATTAGGCATCGGCGGCCAATATGGAAGATAAAAAATGGGATCATTCATAAGGCGCAATAGATCAGGTAAATCTAAAGTTGCTATGAATGGTAATCGACGGCTAGGGTCTTGATAACCTTGTGTGATCAAACCAGTTCTAGGAGGAGGATATCGAGGATATCCTGGAATTGGATGCGCATTGGGAATTGTAAAACCTCCTCGATAACTAGGATTAACCAGACCATACTAGGGTTGTTGAGGAACTTGATAAGTATACCCAGGATATGGCTGATACTGATATGTTGGATTTTGTGTAGCATGTCCAAATTGATACTGCCCCCTGTATGGTTGATAAGTAAATTGTGGTTGAATAGTGAGAACCATACTCGTACCAGAGGCATCTGGACCGTAGTTTGAATTGTAGGTCCTGACTGTGGCACAGGTACTTGAGGAATTTGCACTGATACAGGGGTAGTAGAAAGAAGAGCTGCAGATACTCTAGAAATAGGTGTGGTAGGTTGAACAGAAGTTGTAGTAGCAGCAAAATTTTGAGGCGGAGTTCTAGGTGTACTAGGCCTAGGCTGCTGAACAGAACCAGGTGCAGAGACTTGAATGGTAGGATGGATAGGTTGCTGGGTTGGACCAGAACCTATGGTTTGTCTAGGTTGATTAGGTAACTGCACATTGGGTTGTAAAGTCTGTTGAATTTGAGATGGATCCCACACCATATTAATTCTGGGATATTGACCCATAGAAGGTTGTGCATATGGAGGACCATAACCAGGTTGAACATAGGTTTGATAATTAACTGGAGAATTTCCAGCTCCTTGTAATAATGGTTGACCTGAAGGAGATTGAAAACCTTGAGCTGGGTACTGACCTTGAGGTTGATATTGACTTTGAGGCATGTACTGAATCTGGGGTTGATATTGACCCTGAGGTATGTATTTTCCTTGGGGTGGTATTGACCTTGAGGTATGTACTTTCCTTGGGGTTGATATTGACCTTGAGGTATGTACTGTGCTTGAGGTTGCTCCCAAGGCAGGAAATATTATCCTATAGTTTGACCTCCAGGTGGTAAAAAATTACCCTGAGGTTGCCCTCCGGGTGGTAATTGACTACCTTGAGGTTGCCCCCCAGGCGGTAACTGAATTCCTTGAGGTTTCCCCCCAGGGGGTAACTGACTTCCTTGAGGTTGAAGATTTGGAATATTGCCAGACATCATAAAAATCTGTTTTGCGTTCAACGTTCCAGTGTTTGTTCCATTTGTACCAGATGATAACATTTGTTCAATTGGTTGAGGAGCTACTCCTGAGAAGGTACCAGAGAGAACCTGTTATCCCGTAGGAACAGACGAACCACCATATAAAAATGTTTCTGGAGATTCAGAAAACATAGATGACTCACCCGAAATAGCTAATGAAGGTCGATAACCTCTTGGTGTAGGGTAAAAAGGAATTCATGGTGGTGAATATGTAAGACCTGCAATTTGTAAAAATCTGTCAATGATAAATACCAAGCTTTAGTTCTAAAAGGAATATAGAATATTGATTCACGCTCTCTAAGATTTAAAGTTTCTTGGGTTTCGTGAAGAACTACGTCTTTTTCTGGTCCAACAAGTTCTTCAATACATATGAGATCAGAAGGAATATTTTTGGTAATGCGATGTCTTACTCTAGGTGAATCAAGATCACTAGAAGTCGAAGTAACAAATCCTGAAGATGATTCTAACACAGCAGGTTCAGTTTCTGGCTCAGAAATTTCAGGTTCTTTAGCTAATTCACTGGTTGCAAAAGCAATGTCAGTAATTTCAGAAATTGAAATTGGCTCTTGAATGTATTCTGCCATTTGTGTTTGATTTACTTCATTATAATCAGGATGAGTAATTATAGATGATTCTCCTGGTTCTGATGATCGAATTTTGCTGATACTATGCAGTACTAGAGCTTTCAGTCCTTCAAGTTGGCTTGGTGTATACTCAGGGGGTTTCCCCTGAAGTCTACGCGATTGTCTTGGTAATTCAGCCGTGATTAAAAATTATTAATCACACGCAATCAAATAAAATTTCAATCAAAAGTCCTAAAGTCACTAAGGAGACAAACAAATGATCAAACTCTTATAAAATCTAGGAGATCAAACCACACACAAGCAGTAGATTCCCAAACTAAAAACACTAGTTGGTGATGAAATCCAACATCGTAGCATTTTAATGTAGAAATGGCGGTTGGAACAGTTACCTCGACAACCTTCTTAATGAAACAGACCGGTGCAAGTTTCTCCACTTAAACCATCTCGAGTGAAGATAACCCTCCGGAGAGTCCAAGTGAGTCTAGTCGACGTTTGCTCTAGGTATAGTGGGATCTTTCCTCCACCGTCACCTTAGGAAAAAATATTAAATTTTATGGCCACTAAGGTCACCAACAGGAACAAATATACCTGGGAGAATAGTCTACGATCCAATATACGCGCAAGGGCAGAGTAGCAAAGCTCAATCCCCTTGAAGGCTCCTTGACATAATCCAAGGTATACCGACAAGTGACCACATGCTCCTCGGCAATGGTCAATTCGAGGTTTACCGTTGTTAATACACGCACATCTTCTATTTTTCCCAATGAGATGGAATTGATCACCTCACTAGTTCGAATATGATTTCGTGCTTGACTCCTTTAGGAGGAGATTCCCAGAGCATACAAGCTACTATTTGATTTTTCCTACCGCAAGATTGACTACTTGTTTTTTTTAATTGTCTCGGAGAGTTAATTACTCCCTACTCCAAGACACTAGCCTAAGCTATGTTGGTGAAAAGAGTCCTAGAAATATAAAAATTACTAGATTGATTTTAATCTAAGTGTTGCTTTTAATAGGCTGTTTCTTAGGACAATAGGTGCGAAAGTGAAACTTCAATGATATGAAATGACCTGACTCAAAACAAACTAAAAATGCATCTATTATGAGAAACAATTCACTTCCTTTCGATGAATTCTATCTAAAAGAAAGAATTGAGAAATGCAATCTTTTAAAACAACTATTTCCCTCAAAACAAAAACATAAGAAAAGAAATCTTATCTTATGAGAACTCAGAATGATCAATTGATAAAAAAGAAAGCCCTTTATTATTCAAGATCGAAACTACAATCAAACATTCTCCAAAAGAAAACTACAATTTCTAGAAATAACAGTCAAAACTAAAAACACTAATTTCGAGATCTAAAAATTCTAAGAATTAAATCTGAAATCAAAACTTTAAATATTTTGAGGACATTTTGCTTAGTTTGTAATATAACTAAGAAATTCTTTGCTCAAAACAGAAAAAAATCAAAAACATCCAATTATGTTTTTTAAGTAAAATTCAAAACTTAATGAAAAAGTTATTAAAGATTTGAAAATGAGAAAATGGGATCTAATTCTCATAAAGCAATTTCTACTATGAAGTCAAAGACTCAACAAGAAAACAATGAAATACCAGTGATCTAAGGTATACAGATGTTTCTGATCTTTGAGTGACACAAAGACAAAGCAAAAATCACTTATAACATGCAGATCTTGTAGAAAATCATTCAAAACTTTAAAAATCTGAAAGAAACTCTCATACAAATCTTCCTGACCGAAAATACAAGTCGGGGTATATATTGAGAATCTTGCAAGCTAATCCTAGAAAAGAGAATTTTGAGTTTTTCAAAAATTTCCTCAGGGTCTACAGGTTTTAGGGTAAACAAGTGCGGTGCCGCACTATGTATACAGAGAAACAGCGGAGATGACCGCATTGTGCCTAAGGACAAAGTGCAGAGACCAGAAAACTCGAAGAAAAATAAAAAATTCTAAAGCACTTTTCAAGAATTCTACAGGAATAAATTACCTAAGCCAGTATCAATCAATCAAAATCAAAAAAATAAATGCACAAGTCAAAAATAAAAGAAAACTAAGTTCAACATCCATTCCCCAGTGGAGTCGCCATTTTGTTGGACGGATAAATTGTTCTTGTGGACAAGACATATCTCCCTAGTATCCTACGATAACTAGCAACAAACAGACAGATGTAAACTACTTTCTCTAGATTATATTTGATCTAGAATTATCTATAATGAAGGATTTAGGACTTACCTATAGTCCAACACTGATTGTAGTCTTCTTTCCTATTTCTTTGAATACATCTCCTTTCGGGATCTGCACTCAAAAACATGAAAGAATAATAAGCACTTGCATAATATAAATTAATTCATAAACCATAAATCTATCTTGATGATCAAGGAATTCAAGAAATAATCCATTTAAACAAACAACTCATTGAGAAAACATGATCCATTTGTATTATCTTTGATGAAAGAAGGAGCCTTACATCTGTGTTCGCCTTGATTTTGTACAGGTCCTTCTGGGGTCCGGAACAAGCATTTCCTCTACTTTGACAAGCCTTTGCACTCTCTCAACTAACATGCACATGAGTGTGTAATCATTCCCATATGGTAATTAGTTAAGAGTGTCTGAGTTTTCCAGCAATTCTCCTCAAAAAATCTCAAAGCCTAACTCCCCTTGAGGTTGAACTATGGCCTCAATTTATAGCAAAAGAGAAGAGTTTTCAGCTCCAAATAAGAGGGGATAGAATCCTCTTTCAAAGGTATTTAGTTCCACATACCAAGGGGTAGGCTCCTTTAATGGAGTGATGAATGTACATGAAAGGAGCGAACTTTCCACTGAATAATTGCTTCTAGAAGCTTCTAGATTCAACCAGCTGAGCTTCCAAATTTTACTTCCGCTTTCATTTTACCTTTTACAAGAATCCGCACTTTGAATGAATAAAAAGTGTGGCCGGTTCCACATGTTCTAGAGTAAACAGGTGTGGCACCGCAGCTAATACTAAGAGAAAGTGCGGTACAAGTATTTTTATGACTTTTATCAGCTTTTCTCTCAATTTCAAGGCTTGGTTTTAGGAAATTGATGTTTTTAGACTTCTAAGGGAGTATTGTATGAGTAATGATGAACCCATACAGACAGTAAAACATCATGGTGACAATTTTAGTGTAACACAGCCTATGAACCAACCATTATAGTAGTATGTTCCTCAACCACCTCAGTGGAGTAACCCATCACAAGGGTGGAGGCCCCAACACAACCAACCACCTGCTTTAATGCCTCCACCCTAACCTCAGCCTCAACTCACCCACTCTGCTCCACCTAAGTTTCCTCAGATGCCTGCCCATCCCAATCTGAACTCGAACAACAAGCATGCAGAACAAGTTTATAGTGGGGAAACATCATATCAAGCTTATGCTGTGGAGATACATGAGATTAATTTTAGGTCTGGAAGAGTACTCCCAAAAAATAATCCTCCATCTCCACCTGTAGATTTTGAGGAGGAAAAGGAAGAGAGAAATACTCATACCAACTGTTATCACTCTCCCCAACTTCCCAAGGCTGAAAATAGGATTAAAGAAAGGTAACCATAGACCAGGCTTTATGTAAGGTAGCTAGACCTACCAGGAACAAAGAGGGCTCTCCCATTGTCACTTTTACAATTGAAGGAATGACTAAGTATCTAATGATATTAGGCTAGGTATGTAAGATCAATAAATAGGATTTGTTTGATGTTTTTAAGTGCTGGATAGAAAAGTCAGTGAGTAGATTGTGTATAAGGTTTTTAGGTCTGATCTCCAAGGTGAATTTGCAGAGAATAT
This sequence comes from Pinus albicaulis, assembly GCA_034641835.2. Lineage (NCBI taxonomy): Eukaryota > Viridiplantae > Streptophyta > Pinopsida > Pinales > Pinaceae > Pinus > Pinus albicaulis. The sequence continues at coordinate 1,677,641,353 of CM076581.1, forward strand.
GTGAGGCTAGATAGGTAGTTTTAAAGAATTTAATAGTTCATTGAGTATAGGATGAAGTATAAGAGAGTTTTAATGAGAACTGAGGTGAATTCATTCAGTTTAGAAGCAAATAAACATAACTATGTAAACATTGTCTAAAACAGAGCATGAATAAACATGATTTATGCTCATAAACTTACAAGATAAACATATAATAAAGAATAATACATGGTATTAAGAATGAAAATATAAACATACATAATAAGAACATATGCTCCAATGCATACCACAAGTATCTCAACACAATTCCTGCAAATCTATGTAATATTCCCAATTAGCCATGAGCTAGTTGGAATATTAATTTTTGTTTTGTTGCTTTGTTTTATGAATAAGAGGACAATGGAGGTACATAAGTCTCCTTAATAATGAATAAATCAATGCCAATGTGAAAAGGATATATCTTGGAAGCTTAATTTAGCACCTTTAAGTTTGGAAAGGGGTGGGTCAACTTTGACCAAATCAACGACGCTATCATGGAGGAGTGGTCATCAATGAAAGATAGTGTAGTTTTAGATGGAGATGATTTACATGGTAGTGCCATTATTGGATGGGGCTTAGGGGTTGGAAGCTCATATCTTATAAAAGGAAGAGTATGGCAGCCATATTCATTATGTTGATGTATATGATATTTCAGAATATATGGTCTATTTAGAAATATATCTTTCTCTAGCTGTTTAGCTGAGATTGAGTGTTGTTTAGCACTGGGTGTTCCTACCTTTGTTTTATGAATAAGAGGACAATGGAGGTACACAAGTCTCCTTAATAATGAATAAATCAATTCCAATGTGAAAAGGATATATCTTGGAAGCTTAATTTAGCACCTTTAAGTGTGGAAAGGGGTGGGTCAACTTTGACCAAATCAACAACGCTATCATGGAGGAGTGGTCATCAATAAAAGACAGTGTAGTTTTAGATGGAGATGCTTTGCATGGAAGTAGTGCCATTATTGGATGGGGCTTAGGGGTTGGAAGCTCATATCTTATAAAAGGAAGAGGATGGCAACCATATTCATTATGTTGATCTATATGATATTTCAGAATATATGGTCTGTTTAGGCATATATCTTTCTCTATCTGTTTAGTTGAGATTGAGTGTTGTTTAGCACTGGATGTTCCTGATCGGGAATCCCACCTCTTCCATTGAGAAGCTCTTGCAGGAGTCTTGTACTACATTGTCCATTTTCAGGCTTAAGGCCAAGCTTCATATTTTAATTACAACACAGATCCTATTGAGGGTTGAGTTGTTTTGCAGGTTGCAGCAGTGGAGACCATCTTTGGGTCATTTCATTGCTGATTTTCAGTGGAGAAGGGTTCCTTTCTATTGGTGTTAGGTCCCTATATCACTAGTATAGTCCCTTATTATTGTTAGTGTAACCCCCTTATTGTTATTATTGAACCCTTGTAACCCCCATTTTGTTATTATTGTGCCCTTAAATTAGTATTTTTAGGTCGGCTAGGATTACATTGTGGCCCACTAGGATTTCATTATGGCCCCATGGACTCCTATATATAGAAAGGAGGTTTTGTTCATTTGTATCATCCAAGAATTGTTCATTTATGTAATGTATTGGAGGTTTCCCCCTCAAAGTGGCTCATTTCTAAGGCGTTGATATCTCTTTTCTTCTCTTTTTGGAGCTAGTTACATAACATTTGGTATCAGAGCTTTGGATTATAGGGTTTCGCTGCTCCAAACAGGTCATCGTGGAATTTTCGCTATAAATTTTTTTCTACGAAGCTTCAGAAGCTGAAATTTTTAGGGTACAAAGCTGAAATCTTGAGGAAGTTTTTCTAAAAATTTCAGAGCTTGGTTCGCAATATTTTCGAAGATATGATCTGCGGAAGTTAGGTTTTTTTTCAGGCTTCTAAACAGGTCATCGTGGCATTTTCGCTATAAAACATTTTCTACGAAGGTTCAGAATCTGAAATTCATATGGTGCGAAGCTAAAATCCTGAGGAAATTTTTCAAAAAATTTCAGAGCTTGGTTCGCAATATTTTGGAGATATGATCTGTGGAAGGTAGTGCTTTTTTAGGCTCCTGAATTTCATCTCAAAGAGGTGATCGTGGGAAAAGTTCAATAACTCTCTCTCTGGGCATCAGATTGGAGTGCCGTAAAAAAATTTCGCAAGTACACAGATTGTAGTTTCTTGGCTATCAATTTCAGAGACAAAGGACGAAACAGTGACACGTGGATAGTCGTACAAGTTCGCTCTACTGAACCAGTCCATAATTAGGTCATTGTGGGAGATTGGACACAACTTTGTCTTGGAGAATCCAAATCAGGTCAGACCTGTGGAATTCAAAAGAGAATTCAGAGGGCTACTTCAATGCTGAATTTCAGATGACTACAATCACGAGAGATAATACAATTTCAATATCGAGCTCCTCAAAGCAAGTAAAAGGTGTGTATTGTTTTCGAATTGCATAAGTCTTGTTTGAGAGACTTGAGAGAATCAAGTTGAATTGATTGCAGGGCCTACAGCCAGAATATATATCAATATTGCATGAGTCTAAAAATGGCCCTAAAAATTCAGCACAGTAAACAACTTTACAAGAAGGCTCTAGTATGACTCATGAAGATGAAGAATGGCAACATGACATATCAAAATTACAAGAGCAAGTGCAACAAATTTCGCTCTTGCAAAGAACAACAAAAAATGAAATAGAAGTTTTGAAGAAGGGCATGGAAACTAAGATGGATGGTTTTAAGAAAGGCGTGGAAGCTAAGATTAATGGTTTGGAAGCTAAGATGGATGGCATGGAAGTGGGCATGGAAGCTAAGACGGATGACATGGAAGCTAAGATTGATGAAAAAATGAAAGACAACATGGAAAACATGAAGAAAGATCTAAAAGTAGACATCGAAAGTTTGGGAAAGTTGATACCAAGAAATGTTTCCTAATGGTGAAAAGATAGTAGAGGAAACTCATGATGAGAACAAAATAAATGTTAATCATGATTTCATAAACTCTAATGTTGGCGGGAAGAACCACCATATTCCAAAAATGGATATGGGGAAGTTTGATGGAAAGGATCCTGTAACATGGATACTACAGATGGAGCAATATTTTGATCTCCATAATGTGCAAAACACACAAAAGGTACACATTGCAAATTTACATTTAGAACAAAATACATTTGTATGGTATCGATGGCTTTGCTCCCGTAAAAAAATTGTCACTTGGTCAATTTTTACGGAGGAAATGATAGCACATTATGAGGATACAAAGAGCAACACCTTATTTACCCAATTGATAAATCTCAAACAAAAGGGTTTAGTGGGGCAGCACATTGAGGACTTCCAAAAATTGAATATAAGGGTAACTGATATTCCGGAGGAACACATGATTGATCTCTTCATAGGTACTCTAAAGGATAACATCCAACATGAAGTTCGTGTGTTGGAACTTGATTCATTAGAGAAGGCATTCAGGTTGGCAAGAAAAGTTGAATGTAAAATTATGGCGACAAGGAAGCCTACCACTCAATTCTATAAAGAAGGAAGTGTTGCTACGCCTAGATTTCCACAACCTACAAGGTTGACACCACAACAATTGGAAGAAAAAAGAGCAAAAGGGCTTTGCTACGGTTGTGATAGCAAATACACTAAAGGTCATAAGTGTGCTGAGAAGAAATTATTTTACATAGATTGTGAAGAGGAAGAAGAAAATGAACAAGAAGAGGATATACACCAGGAACCAGCCCTAGAAGAGGAAGAAATGAATCCGACCATATCGTGTAATGCACTGGTAGGAAATACCACTCCTCAAACTCTCAAGATAAAAGGACAAATCAAGAAGAAAAAGGTAATATTGTTGATTGATTCGGGTAGCACCCATAATTTTATTCATTGTAAGGTAGCCAAGGAATTAAATTATTTCCTATAACCAGCACCAGAATGTCAAGTGATGGTTGCAAATGGAGGAACTATAAATTGCTCTGGAAAATGCCATAATATCAAGCTAACCATGGGGGAATATGTATTGACTAGTCCAATGCTTTCCATTCCTATGGGAGGTGCTGATGTTATACTAGGAGTACAATGGTTACAATCTTTGGGGACGGTAGCTTTTAATTTTCAAGAACTTTTCTTGAAATTTTTTTCAGAAGGAAAGGAAGTCGAATTACGAGGTATTGAAGGGAAGCAGGGAAGGATAATAAGCTCTAATGTCATGAAAAAGCTTCTAAAGAAAGAACAAGGCGTAATTGCACAATTATGCTCACTAGAAGTTCCGACATCAAAATCATCTATTTCTGTAGATCTCCAACAAGTCTTGGACAATAATTCCAAGGTATTTGAAACTCCCAAAGGAATCCCACCTATTCGTGATCATGACCATGCTATTCATTTGATTCCAGGAAGTGTTCCTCCAAACAGCAGGCCTTATAGATATCCTTACTTCCAAAAGAGCGAAATTGAACGTATGATTGCGGAAATGTTAGAGGCGGGTATAATTCAACCTAGTCAAAGTTCTTTCTCTGCTCCTGTAGTATTGGTACACAAGAAGGATGGATCATGGCGAATGTGTCCGGATTATAGGGAGCTCGATAAGCTCACCATTAAAGATAAATTTCCCATTCCTGTGATTGATGAATTATTGGATGAATTACATGGAGCAATTTATTTTACCAAGTTGGATCTTCGTTAAGGATATCATCAAATTAGAATGAAGACTGAAGATATTCCAAAAACAACATTTCGAACTCATGAGGGTCATTATGAATTTTTGGTCATGCCTTTTGGCCTTACCAATGCACTTTCTACATTTCAAGGGTTGATGAATTCCATTTTCAAATCCTTCCTTAGAAAATTTGTGCTAGTATTTTTTGATGATATACTAATCTACAGCAGGTCTTGGAAGGTTCATGTTGAACATGTTGACAGGGTGCTCAAACTATTGCAGGAGAAACAATTATATGCAAAAAAATCCAAATGTTTCTTTGGAGTACAAGAGGTGGAATATCTGGGTCATATTGTGTCTCACGAGGGTGTTAAAGTAGACCCTAACAAAATTAAAGCCATTAAGGAATGGAAAGTCCCCACAACCATAAAGCAGTTGCGAGGATTTCTCGGGTTAACAGGGTATTATCGCAAGTTTGTTAAGAATTATGGGAGAATAGCAGCACCTCTAACAACATTATTGAAGAAGATGCATTTTCATGGACTCCTGAAGCAACTAAGGCCTTTGAACATCTTAAAGAGGCAATGTGCCTAGCACCGGTCTTAGCTACGCCGGACTTCACAAAAACCTTTATTGTGGAATGTGATGCCTCAGGAAATGGAATTGGTGCAGTTTTAATGCAGGAAGGAAGACCCATTGCTTTTGAAAGTCGTCGAATCAAAGGAAAGTATTTACAGAAACCTATTTATGAGAAGGAAATGTTAGCAATACTGCATGCACTAAAGAAATGGCGAACTTACCTAATGGGAAGACACTTCAAGGTAAAAGCCGATCATGATAGTCTTAAACACTTTTTGGAACAAAGACTATCGTCAGAAGAGCAGTAAAAATGGGTCACAAAGATGTTGGGTTATGACTTTGAAATAATCTACAAAAAAGGAAAGCTTAATGTTGTTGCAGATGCACTCTCAAGAAAGAATGAAGAGGTGGAAGCATTGCTGTGTGCCATTTCTATTATCCAACCAGATTGGATAACTGAAGCAAGAGATGAATGGAAGAAGGACAAAGATGTATGGACACTCATTCAAAAGTTGCAGCAAGATCCTATTACATATGATACATTTAGTTGGAAAAATGATTCCTTATGGTACAAAGATCGCTTATATCTTTGTAAGAATTCCCAACTAAAACAAAATATTCTTCTGGAATTGCACACTTCTCCTTTAGGAGGACACTCGGGATTTTTTAAAACTTACCACAGGGTGAAGAAAGAATTTTTTTGGGATGGCCTTAAATCTGATATTCAAAAGTTTGTGGCGGAATGTTTGGTTTGCCAGTAGAATAAAGTGGAAACAATTAAGACCCCGGGACTTCTACAACCTTTATCCATTCCAAGTCAACGTTGGGAGGATATTTCAATGGATTTTATCACAGGTTTACCTAAGTACGAAGGAAAGAGTGTCATCATGGTGGTAGTTGATAGACTTACCAAGTATGCACACTTTTGTGCATTATCTCATCCATTTAAAGCAAGTACATTTGCTAATACATTTATGGATAGAATTCAAAAACTACATGGAAGCCCAAGGGTTCTTGTGAGTGACAGAGATCCCATTTTTACTGGAAATTTTTGGACGGAGTTATTTTCTTGTTTGGGTACTCAATTAGCTCATAGCTCATCTTATCATCCTCAATCTGATGGTCAAACTGAGATCGTAAATAAATGTTTTGAAGGATATCTTCGTTGTTTTGTATCTGATAAACAAACACAATGGGTCAAGTGGTTATCTCTTGCTGAATGGTGGTATAACACTTCCTTCCATACTGCAGCAAAAATGACCCCATTTATGGCACTTTATGGATATCATCCACCATCCATCACATCATATTTAAGAGAAAGTTCGAAGGTTCAAGCAGTGGAAGATCACATCGAGCATCAGCAAGAAGTTCTCCAACTCTTAAAGGATAACCTGAATTTGGCACAAAATCGAATGAAACAACAGGCAGATCAACATCGCAGCGAGAGAAGTTTTGATGTAGGAGATTGAGTATTTTTACGGCTACAACCATACAAACAAATGTCCCTCAAGCAAGCTAAGAAGGATAATAAATTATCGCCAAAGTACTATGGTCCTTACGAGGTGTTGCAAAAGATTGGTACTATGGCATACAAATTGGAGCTTCCTGCTTCTTCGCGAGTACATCCAGTTTTCCATGTTTCATGCTTAAAGAAGGTTATAGGTGAAAATATTCCGATTCAAACAATATTTCCAGAACTTGATGAGGAAGGAAAAATCATATTGGAACCTGAAGCAGTCATGGAAACAAGAACTCGACATCTACGGAATCGATCAATTTTAGAGTATCTCATCAAGTGGAAGAACTTACCCACTGAAGATTCTACATGGGAGGATGAGAATTTTATACAGAAGCACCCGGAGCTACTCAAGCGTTGAGGACAACACTTTTTTGAAGGAGAGGGGCATGTTAGGTCCCCATATCACTAGTATAGTCCCTTATTATTGTTAGTGTAACCCCCTTATTGTTATTATTGTACCCTTGTAACCCCCATTTTGTTATTATTGTGCCCTTAAATTATTATTGTTAGGTCGGCTAGGATTACATTGTGGCCCACTAGGATTACATTATGGCCCCATGGACTCCTATATATAGAAAGGAGGTTTTGTTCATTTGTATCATCCAAGAATTGTTCATTTATGTAATGTATTGGAGGTTGCCCCCTCGAAGTGGCTCATTTCTAAGGCATTGATATCTCTTTTCTTCTCTTTTTGGAGCTGGTTACACAACAATTGGGAGGACAGTAAGGAAGGCCCTTGTGCTTATTTTCATATCTTGGCTTCAGGCCATTGATTTATTTGACCCTACAACGCAGTTTATTTCTATATCTGTGTTATTTTGTAGGAGGAGTTGCAGGGTGGTTTTGGCACACCATTTGGAGAGAAGGTTTGCTGGTGAAGGGGATCTTCCTTTCATCTAGGATATATATTGGAGGATTTTTCATTATTTCTTATATGAGATCAACCACTCTTTCCAGATCTATATTTTGCAATGGATATTCAGCCGTGGGGCTTAGATTCCCATCTTGTAGATGGTGTTTTGCAGAAAACCCTTGAGGGGTTCTTCATTGGAGGTTGTATAGTTCTCATATTTGTATTGGATCTAGCTTTTGAGCCACATATCAGCCCATTGTCTTTTGTATATTCATTTTCTGTAGCAGTTCCTTTCCAACAATGATGTAGTAGTGTTCTAGCATTTTGATATATAGTAGTAGCACCTCATTTGAGGGTTTATCCATTGGAGGCTTGTTCTTTATTGTTGTACATCTCATGGCCCATTTCTTATGTACATTTTGACGATTTTTTAATGATTATAAGCTCTCCATATTGGCCTCTTGATTTCATGTAATGTTTACACTGCTATTTCCATGGTTTTTCACTATATTCTTGCTTTTCCCATTCAGGAATATTATAGTGGTATCAGAGCATAATCTTGGCATAGCCTGTGCATATTGAAAAGCCAATATGCCATTTGAATAAGGAAATCCTCTTACTGATATAGAGAAGAGGTATCAAATAATAAGACACCAGAAGTTTGATTATACAAATGACAAAGAAGACAAGGCTAAAACCCCTTTATCTGGAGGAGAAGATGACGAGAAAGAGTTTCCTAAGAGTCTTCTCAAAGCTAAGCAAGACATTGCTAGAGAAATAAAGGAGATGAGGATGGATATATAGAAGGAATCCCCTAAAGGATTTCAATATGGTGAAGGCTCCGACATTTCTCATCATTGGAGTGATCAACCAGTGCAATAGCAACAAGTTTCCCAACGCTCTACAATGCCTACATTCTTGGAAGTAGGAAATGAAGGGTTTCAAGAACAAGAATACCTTGAAGACTATTTCATGGAGTATGAGTCTCAAACTCAGAGATTCAAGGACCACTTGAGTTTTCAATAATTTTTTCAAATCAAGGACAATAGGAGACCCAGGCATCACAATAGAAGTGGTGGATTCATTTAGAATCATGATCTACACCGCACTATGGGCATATTTTTCTTACCCAACTTTGATGGGTCATCTAAATGCACTGCCAAATCATGGGTAGAGAAGCTTGACATCTACTTCCAGTTGAACAAAGTTCCAAAGATGGAGGCCATTAAGATAGTAGCGCTGCACCTTGAGGGTGAAGCACATGAATGGTGGTTCCATGTCTTGTCTACATTGGGTCATGCCAATGTGACTACATATTCACAGTTCAAAAGGATGCTGGTGGAGATGTTTGATAGAATATATCCTGCAGCACCATTCATGGGGCTTGAAAAGCTAAAACAATCAGGTAATCCAGAAACTTATATTTCTCAATTTTTGAGATTTTTTGTTATGGTTCCTGATTTATCTGTAGTAAGAAGGGTATATATGTTCATTGATGGGTTAGATGAACCTCTTCATGGGTTGGTTAAGTCTACTAAGCCCACTACCCTTCAAGATGCCATTGAAAGGGGTAAAGATCTTCAAGATGCCTTGCCAAAATCAAAGGAAACATTTCAGCATAAGCCCTCTTTTCCCTTAAAGGGAAAATATGATAAGGCTCCTCTTTCAAAGGAGAGCCAAAATAAAAAATCTCTTGATGATGATGTCCTAAGAGAATTGAGGAGAAGGAAGCTTTTCTTCACATGCCAAGAATCTTGGGCACCCGGACATAGATGTGTAGCAGGAAAGGCACTCTACATAGAGGTCTTCTCAGATGTTGAGGAGGAAGAAGATGATGAAGCAAGAAGAGGTCAAAACATTGACACAACAGGAGATGAACCAACACGATTAGGATATGGGAATGGGGAATTTGATCCAATTGGAGGGGCTCTTGCATCATTAAGAGCAGTACCTAAGTACTTGACCTTGACGGTTCGAGGTTCCATCTTAGATCAAAGGGTTGATGTTTTGATTGATAGTGGGGCTACCCACAATTTTATTGATGCCTAACTAGTGCAGAGGAGGGAAATACCCACTGATACTTTTGAGGGATTTTCTATTTTGGACCCAGAAGATAGAACTATGAAATGCATGCATTATGTTCCATCCTTATCAGTCACCATGGGGACATATACATTGACTGATCACTTCTTTGTGGTTAACATACCTGACACCAATGTGATATTGGGTGTGCAATGGTTGATTACTTTGGGAAAAGTCACCACAGGTTGGGAGACTTTGCAAATGGAATGGGTGGATAGAAAGAGTGGCAAGACTCAAATGATTAAAGGCATGCAGACATATCCCTCACATATAAATTCCACACAGAAATCAGAGATGGATTTGCATAGTGGAAGCAAGGACCTAACAGTCCCATCTATTATGCATATGAGATTGGTTCATGGGACATTAATATCTTGTGGCAAACCACCTAGAAGGCCACCTGATTCAGATTTGGTGAGACATGTCTCACATAATGATGCTCCATTCATAGATCCAGGAGTAATGGGAGCATTAGAAGGCCATGATACAACACCCAGAGTCTTGGGTAGACTCAAGGAGGAGGTAGAAATTCTCCCAACATCATCATTACCCACTCTCATTTCATATTCTGTGTTGTGGGAGGAGAAGCATGGGAAGGATAGCAGCCTTCCAACATATACCTTTGGCATGGGAGATTTCAAGGAGAAGGGTAGCCATATGACAGATGTCCTTTGTGATATATCATCAGCGTTGTCACTATGGAAGATTGATCCATATTGGAAATCCCAACTGTTGGTGGATTATTCCAAGGATCTTTTCACATGCATGATACTTGATGACCAACTACATGAAGAGGGATATTTAGTCCAAGAAGAATTCATCTACTATTATGGTAGGATATTCTTATCTAGAGCCTCCAAGATCAAGGAGAAGTTGCTACAAAGAGCTCATGAAGAATTCCTTTTTAGCCATACTTATTCCATAAGAGCTTACAACACCATCATGGAGAGCTACACTTGGGAAGGGTTTGAAGAGGAACGATATCAACATTTTCAAAGATGCATGAATCATGTGGAGTTGGAAGAGAAACATGACTCAATGAAGGACAGGGAAAATTTTAAGGATGGGAAATTATCTTGAAGTTTAAAAAATTGGCGAATCTCACTAGTCCCTAATATGCAACCTATAAAATTTTTGTTGATGTATTTGTAAAATTATTCAAATTATAATGATATTATATATATTGTCTATATAATTTTGGCGATTTTTAACGTAAAATAATTTTATATTGTAAAAATTGGGCGAATCGTTTTTATAAAAAAATGGAAATTGGCGAATATTTTTTTTGGAAAAACCATGGAAAATTAGCCCATTTGCGAATATTAGCCCCTAAAATTTTCCATGATGAAGGAGTTACCACAACCACCTCTTTCCTCTTTTGGAATGAGAGGGGATCTATCTATGGACCACTCCATTTGTATGATCAAAATTTTTGGTAAGGAACATGCTTATGTACATAATGTTTCATTTGATGATTACTTGCATTCCTTTACCATGTATATGTAGTCCATATCTCTAAGGAGGAGCATTATTCCATATAAAATTCATGGCCAACTTTGGGCCATAAACATTCCTAAACATGGCCACTCCCTTGGAGGACATAGGGAAATGTTGTGTCATTGTGGGTGCACTCCAAAAGCACCAAACATATCTCACATTTTGAGCCATTGTGAAAATACTTGGGCAGCAAGTAAGTGGTGGGGAAACCACTTACCATATCATTATCTGATGCAGTCAGGAGATTTACTGCATTAGTTCCACATGTGGGACTATGACCCACCTCCATTTTTACAATTTTCTGTTTGTATGTACTTAGTTTTGATCCCATACATTGATGATGTTCTTATTATTTTTATGGAAATTATTGGAGGGAGGATGGGAGGAATGTATGTACCTTATGGGAGAGATATTATCCATATTCATTATGCTACATGATTAAGGGAGAACATTGGGAAAACCATGTTTATTTCATTGGAACTATTGTCTCCTTTTGGGATGAATTATTTGCATATCATAATAACTTTGGAGGAGAAATTCATGGAGAGATGGATTGGGAGACACTTAGCTTATGAGGGAAGCTTATCACATTATAGTGTCACCAATGATGGAGGATAAGTGGTGCAGCACTCACCTTGTCAGTTGCTTGAGGACAAGCAAAATTTGGGAAGGGAGGACTGTAATATTCCCAATTAGCCATGAGCTAGTTGGAATATTAATTTTTGTTTCACTGCTTTGTTTTATGAATAAGAGGAAAATGGAGGTCCATAAGTCTCCTTAATAATGAATAAATCAATGCCAATGTGAAAAGGATATATCTTGGCAGCTTAATTTAGCACCTTTAAGTGTGTAAAGGGGTTAGAACACCTTGATTGGGTCTGTTAGGGTCCTATAATAATAGGGTTCATAATTTTTGAATTGACTTTGACAGTCTTGTAAATATGTACATACCTTGCTTTCTGCAAGTTGTTTTCCTATATTTTGAAAATGAAAAATAATAAAAAATAAAAAGAGGGTAAAAGTCCTAAAAGAAATATTAAAGGACTTAGAAAAAAGATAGACCCCAAAAAAAAGAGATAAAATAAGACCTGAAAGTGAGCAAGTCAAAATGCCACTGCTATTTACTTTTACTGCAAAAATAACGATTATGTGCAGACTGTCAATAAATGCCATAATCCATGATCAGTTAAACAGTTTAATCTTAACTTTGCATGCTTTGAATTTCATGTTTTAGATAGAGAATAAAGATATTTCAAAAAGTTTAAACTTGACAAATCAGTAGATAAGAAAGAGAATAAATGAGGAGCTCAAAAATTTAATCTGAGCCCTCGGATGAAATAAGGTTAGACTTAAATAGTTTTTATGCTTTAAAAGAAAATTGATTTAGGGTTGCAAGCCTAAATGCACCCATGAAAATGAAGTAAAAATGTTAGAAATAATGATGGGTAGGTAGAAAGTAATTGTGCAAGCATGTAATAAAGCATCATCGGGAAAAAATTACTAATTTCCCTTCCCCCATAATCATTCTATATTCTAAACCTTCAGTTAAAAAGGCTTAGAGAATTTCTCTGACTTCTATTGGTACCAGACCCAAGGCTCGATAATTGATTGGTTAAAAATATTGAATTCCTATATAAAACCCATTTTCATCAACATTTACCCTTCATCCATAATCATGATCCCTTTTCCTAAGTAAAAACCCATTTTTACTGAGTAAAAGTAAAAATCCTAAATAATTAATTTCATTTCCATTCAAAATCACTTAGAAACCCATAAAATGCATTTTATCCTAAGTTTAAGTGTGAAAAACACAAAAATGGACAAAATAGGCTTATTTGTCTATATTTTACACTTTACTTGGTGTTAATTTATGTACTTTTATTTCATTTCCTATATTACCCCTATATTTTATGTATTTTTATATATTTCCTATATTCCCTAAACTACACCCTCCCATATAGTATTAAAATCCTTTGTATTTATATAACCCACAAAACCAAATATTTAAGTTTAAACCTATGTTATTATATCCCACATGATGAAATAAAAACCCGCCCTACCCCATAGGTTTAAACAATATAAAAAATATAAAAATATAGCCTGCCCCCCCATGGTTATTAAACACTTGTCAAAGGTTTATTATACCATATAATATTAAAACCTGTGCCCGTATTAAAACATTGGTTAAATGTTTTAACTAAAACATGTAGAAACATTATTCCCCACCATCATATAACCCAAAGTTTAAACTTAAATAATGTTTATTTATAAGGTTTAAACAAATCATCCCTCCGAATATGAAAACCTTGGACCCCACTCCAATCCCGATGCAGCTTTTGAAATATATCTTAACTGTTTGCATAAGCCTTCCCTGATCCAATTACGGAAAACCGATGTCACAAATAAAGTTGCCCGCTCTTAAAAATTTAATTTCTATGCGAAATGGGAAGTTTCATCTGTTTCTCTCTCCTTGACGTGGAATTTTCTCATTGGATCGCATTTTATCTGTTCAAAACTACTTACCACCTCAGATGCACGCGATAACCACTACTGCTTTTTCACCTTTGAAACCCGAAAACCGCCTCTTCTCCCGATTTGATCGCCATTTATTGCAGACTTAAAATTAACCCTAAAACACCTAATAAACCATGGAATACACTATTATTCTCTCCTTCTACATGTATCAATTGTATCTGCCATACAGACTCTGAGAACAAGCATTTTTCACTGTTTTCTTGCCCAGAACCTGCAAAATTACGCCTATACCCATTGAAGATTGTTGAGAAGCTTTGAATTGCTCTAGAAACCAAAAAGATACCACAGAACCATCTTCAAATACCTATACCTGCGTATAACAGGTATTCCTCCAGAAATTCAGCCTATTATAAATTTAAAAGGTCTTTAATAAAGAACAACTACATTCAGAGTTCAAATTAATCCAAAGAAGCCTATCAAAAGATCCTAAAAACAGGCCAAACCCTGGGAATTTTTTTAGAGAAACCCTATTTATACTGCGCACTGTTTTGAATGAAAAAATTGAGTTTATATAGTTTTTATAAATTGTTTTAAAATCTAAATTAAGATCAGAAATCCTCTTAAGGTAGCCAAACCTCTGTGCCTGATTTCAAAACATTTTTAATCCAAGTTATCCATTGAAAAGGCCTAAGAAACCCCTATTTCTTGTTTCCTAACCAGTGAAGGTCTGTAAATCAGTTGAAGATTGAAATTGAAAGTATAAATCCAAGAAAAGAACATATTCTTCCTGTTTTAATACAAGAACACCTGCTAAAAGTCAAAGAATACTTCTATAAACTGTTAAATCTTACATAAGTAGCCAGAAAAGCCTAAAATCAAAGTTTTTGATAGTCTAAAAAGCCTCAAAATGCCTAAACCTACTCCAGCTGCATCTTCTAAGGCTACCATCATTATAAATACTCTACAACATCCTGTTGTAGACATTGAGCACACCCCATTAACAAATTTTGCTATAAGATAACATACCCTATTGTAGAATTCAATTTGTTGGAACTTCACAACTGGAGCTATGAAAAGTCCTTAGATAATGTTGAAGAAGTTCAAATTTGGGAATCACACTTGCCCAAATATGTTGTTCTAGTTACCCATTCATGCCCAGAGGTCATTACTTTATGCCATCATCATTATATGCCTGAGAAAAGAGCAATGGTCAATGCCAACAAAGAAGTACTTTTTACCATTACTGCTGAGTCCATTAACCAAATGTTATAGCTCAAACCTGATCCTCAAGCAGTTCCTTTTTCCATTTAAGCACTTACAAAGTTGTACATTGGCCTTGATTTTCCTAAAAGATTCTAGACCTTCCAAATATTCATGCCCTTACATGTGGAAATTCCTCAAATCAATCCTCCATATTCCACTTCAAGATTTCCATAAGGTTTTAGACATGTCATTTCCATGATGTCTTTCATCCTAGGGTATTTCACTTATGAACATACAGATGAATCAATTTTAGGTTTCTTATCTACTTTCACACCAAGACAACCTCCATATTTTATATTCAATTATGTTGAGTATATTGCTGACAATATTCATGACCAATTGGTTAAGTTTCCAACTGAAGGAGTGTTTAGATACACATCTTTCCTTTTCCACATGTTCTTTCATTTTCAAGCAGATAATTTTCCAGTATCTTTACAGAAGCTTGACATAGAAGGAAATCCTCTTTCAATCATTTTTTGGACCTCTTTAATAAGAAAAGAGTCCACAGAGTTTACCTATGCATAGTTTTCAGACTTCTTCATCCATCCATTCATAGAAATGTTAACAAATACTGAACGACCAAGGATAAATGATGAGATGAAGAAGATTTTACAGTTATCAGAGCAGACCAAGACTGGATATTGGTATTTGTATGAAAAACACACAAAGATTAGAGTTTTTTGATCCAACTTTTTGCCCTAGTTCATGCATGGAGGACTTCAGTTAGAACTCAAGTGGCAGAGTTTGGTGGAGTTGGAGAAGTAGTTGGTGGAGTTGGTTTCTAGTTTAACTACACTTGTGGAGTTAAACTCAGTTGAAATGATTGTGTCTATTTCTAACTGATTGATAATTTCAGTGGAGTTGAGTGAGTTAATTAGGTAAATTAATTCACTAAATAATAACTCATTATTTAACTGGACAGAGACACCAGTTAACTACAGTGCAGAACAGATCAGTGGAGACTCAGTGGAGAGATTGGTGAAAGAGAAAGTGTGACTATCAGTTTTGACTATAGTGTTGCATTTTATGCACCACACATTCATTGGAGATGCCAATGAGGATTGCGTGAGAAAGGCTGGAGAAATTAAAACTCATCCAAAGCCATTCTTCAGCAGGGATTGCGCAGTAGAGGCAAGCTATCAGGAGGGAAAAAATCAGTGCAGATTTTTTCTGATTGTTCTTGATTAGTGTGTAGCGATTTTATTGTACTGAGAGTTTGATATGATCAGCTTTGTATGAGGATTGTTACATGATATCTATGACATATATTATATACAGATAGTTGGGGTTTTCAGCTTCAGGCTTTCCTGTTAAATAACTGTGTTAATGTGTGTAAATTTTTTATTGTTTCATGTGTGCATTGCAATTTTGATTTAATTTCCGCAAATGATCAATGGTGGAATAGATTTTGTATTTTGCATGAAGTTAAAATAGTGTGAGATCAGGAGAATCTTGGACATATAACACATAAGTTATATAATTTCTACAGTTTTTTTATTCAATGATATATCTATGTTCCGAACACTTTCCTTCATATTTTATTAATAGTTAATTTAAACCAAATAGGTTTATTAACTATAAGGGGGCGGGATAATAGACTTTGGCTAAATTTTCTAATAGTGGGTTTTTTTTCAAATATATTTAATAAAAGGGAATTATATTAATATGACAAGGATTTTTATAGGGAACTAATAAGTAAGTTAGAGTTAATATGACAAAGGGAAAAGTGAATACTCAAAATACATAAATATAACTAATAAAAGTGAAAATTAAAGCAAAGCTTCGTTATCATAACTTAATCACTTTTACTTAGGATATAATGTACTTTTGAGGGTTTTTATGCTTTATGAGATATAGGTAGTTAATAAAATGGAGGTTTTATGTATCATTAAGTAAAAATGGAGCCTTTACTTATGATTTTGCATGGTGATGAATGCATGAATGGTAGATGATGAAAATTTTGGGATTTAACACTTTCAACTAGCCAGTCATTGAGCCTTGGGTCCGGTCCCAACAGAAGTCAGAGAAATGCTCTGAGTCTCTTTGACTGAAATTTTAGAATGTCAAATAGCTATATGGAAGGGGAAATTAGTAATTGTTTCCTGGTGATAAATATTTACAATGATTTTCCCACCTTCTTCTACCTACCCAGTCTTTAATCTAACATTTTTTCTTTCATTTATGCAGGTGCATTTGAGCTAGCAACCTTTAACATTTTATTCTTTTTGAAAGCAGTAAAAACCATCTAATTCTACCTTATTTCATCCAAGGACCCATATTAAACTGTTGGGTTCCTTTTTACTCTATACCTATCTACTAAATTGTCAGGATTAAACTGTCTGACAACTCTTTATTTTCTATCTAAAACAAGTAAATTGAAACATGATAAGTCAAGATTGAACATTTCAACTCATCATGGATTATGGCATTTATTGACACTCTGCCATAATCAACTGCAAAAAAAGTAAAAATTAGTGGCATTTAGACTTGCACACTTTCATGTTTTATTCATCTTTCTTTGGGGTATATTATGTTTTCTAAGTCCTTTGATCTTTCTTTTAGGACTTTTTTACCCTCTTTTTGATTTTCTATTTTTCTTTTTCTTTTATTTCTACAAAATATGGGAAAAAAACTTGTAGAAAGCAAAGTATGTACATATTTACAATACTAACAAAAGTCAATTCCAAATTATGAATCCTATATTTATAGGACACTAACAACGGCTTCACATGGGGATGGAATTTCCTGGTGAAATGTCAAGAACTCTAAGATCAGTAGCCTTGAATTTTTACCCTTGATGATCCTGTAACTATCTTCTGATTTCTGCAATAACTCATACTTATGATATTTTACTCTTCAGAGCTTAGGGCCTTCACTCCGGGCTTCAACTTTTGAAAAGAAAACATCCAATCCAATCTACTCACTTGCAATGAATATTTACAATCATGTAAAAAAGGAATCAATCTTGAACTAACTATTAGTTAACTCAGAAAAATAGTAGTGTTTAAGCATCCTACCATTCACTGGTCCATCTAGAAGGTCTGTTCCATCCAAATTTTGGATGAAAAATGCATTGTTACCCCTGTACCCATAAATTTCATAAGGTCCCTTCCATAAAAAATCAAATTTTCCATGTTTTCCCTTTTCCTCTCTCCTGGAATCCCACTTTAACACTTTATCTCCCATGTAAAAATCATCCTCCTTACTCCTTTTATCAAAAATATTTTGATCTTATCATGAATTACTTGAGATTTTTCATATACTTACTCCCTTGTCTGCTATAAATGAATAGTTTGGTTTATTCTCCGTTGAATGTCATTAATCTCAACTTGTGATTCCTGAATAATCTTCATTACTAGAGCTCCCAATGATGAAGGAAAAACTACATCCATTCCATAAACTAGATGGTAAGGTGAAGTACCAATTGACTTCTTGGTGGTAAGTCTATCTGCCCATAGGGAATGGACCAGCTTTTTGTTCCAAGTCTTTTTTCTTTTCTTAGAAGTAATTTTTTGATGATGTTTACCAGGCTTTTATTAGAGGATTCTGCTAAGCCATTACCTTAAGGGTAATAAGAAGTAGAGTGGCCTAGGGTAATGTGATACTTATGGAAAAAGGCAATCATTTTCTTGAATTTAAATGCAGCCGCATTATCAATAATAATCTTGTGTGGACATCCAAATCTAGATAAAAGATTGTTTTCAATAAAAGTGATTATGACTGAGTCTGTGGCTTGCCTAGTAGGAATGGCTTCTATCCAATTGGTAAAATAATATGTGGTAGTCAAAATCCATTTATGTTGTCCAAAATATGTGGGATGAATTTCTCCAATGAAGTTTAAACCCCATTGTTGAAAAGGCATCTCAGTAGAAATAGGTTTTAGGGGCAAGGGTAACAATTTCTTTCTCCCTTCAAAAATTTGGCATTGGTGACAGGAGGTAACATATTTTTTGACATCAGCAAATGTTAGGTCCCTATATTACTAGTATAGTCCCTTATTGTTGCTAGTGTAACCCCCTTATTGTTATTATTGTACCCTTGTAACCCCCATATTGTTATTATTGTGCCCTTAAATTATTATTGTTAGGTCGGCTAGGATTACATTGTGGCCCCATGGACTCCTATATATAGAAAGGAGGTTTTGTAATTTGAATCATCCAAGAAATTTTCATTCGTGTAATGTATTGGAGGTTTCCCCCTTGAAGTGGCTTATTTCTAAGGCTTTTATATCTCTTTTCTTCTCTTTTTCGAGCTGGTATCACAACATTTGGTATCAGAGGTTTGAGATTCTAGGGTTTCGCTGCTCCAAACAAGTCAGCGTGGAATTTTCACTATAACCTTTTTTCTATGAAGGTTCAGAATCTAAAATTTTTAGAGTGCGAAGCCAAAATTCTGAGGAACATCACCAAAATATTTCAGAGCTTGGTTCGCAATATTTTCGGATATATGATATGTGCAAGTTAGGTCATTTTGCAGGCTCTTGAATTTAACCTAAACGGGTCATCGTGGTATTTTCGTAATAACTTTTTTTCTACAAAGGTTCAGAAGCTGAAAAATTTAGAGTGCGAAGAAAAAATCCTAAGGAACATATTCAAACAATTTCATATATTGGTTTGCAATATTTTCGGAGATATGATCTATGGAAGTTAGGGCTTTTTGAGGCTTCTGAAATTCATCTCAAAGAGGTGATCATGGGAAAATATTCATAGCTCTCTCTCTGAGCATCAGATTGGAATGATGTAAAAAGTGACTGCAAGTGCACGGATTTTGGTTTTTGGTATATCAATTTCAGAGCTAAAGAAGGAAACAATAATATGTGGCAAGTCGTACAAGTTCGCTCTACTGAACCAGTCCAAAATTTTGTCATTGTAGGAGATTGGACATAACTTTCCCTTGAAGAATCCAAATCAGATCAGACCTATGGAATTTGAAAGAAGCTTCAGAAGGGTACTATAGGGATGAATTTTAGATATTTAGGATCCGCAATTATAGAGATAATTCAATTTCAATATCGAGTTCCTCAAAAGAAAGTAAAAGGTGTGTATTTTTTTTTTCCGAATTGCATAAGTCTTGTTTGAAGAATCAAGTTGGATTGATTCCAAGGGCATATTGTAGAATAGATATCAGTATTGGAATCTAAAATGACCCCTAAAAAGAAATCAATGCCCATTAAGCCTTTATAAAGCTCTACTATGACTCGTGAAGACGAAGAATGGCAACATGACATATCAAAATTACAAGAGCAAGTGCAACAAATTTTGCTCTCACAAAGAGAAACAAAAAATGACATGCAAGTTTTGAAGAAAGGCGTGGAAACTAAGATGGATGGTTTGAATAAAGGCGTGGAATCTAAGATGGATGGTTTGAATAATGACATGGAATCTAATATAGATGGCATGGAATCTAAGATAGATGGCATGGAAGCTGGCATGGAAGCTGGCATGGAATCTAAAATGGAAAACATGAAGAATGATCTAAAAGTAGACATGGAAGGTTTGACAAATTTGATACAAGAAATGTTTCCTAATGGTGAAAATATAGTAGAGGAAACTCATGGTGAGAACAAAATAAACGTTAATCATGATTTCATAAAATCTAATGTTGGCAGGAAGAACCATCATATTCCAAAAATGGATATGAGGAAGTTTGATGGAAAGGATCCTGTAACATGGATACTACGGATGGAGCAATATTTTGATCTCAATAATGTGCAAAACACACAAAAGGTACACATTATAACTTTATATTTAGAAAAAAATACATTTTTATGGTATCGATGTCTTTTCTCCCGTAAAAATATTGTCACTTGGTCAATTTTTACAGAGAAAATGATAGCACATTATGAGGATACAAAGAGAAACACCTTCTTTAGCTAATTGATGAATCTAAAACAAAAGGATTCAGTGGTGGAGCACATTGAGGACTTACAAAAATTGAATATAGGGGTAGCAGTATTCAGGAGGAACACGAAGTTGATCTCTTCATAGGTACTTTAAGGATAACATCCAACATGAAGTTCGTGTTTTGGAACTGATTCATTGGAGAAGGCATTCAGGTTGGAAAGAAAAATTGAATGTAAAATTATGGCGACAAGGAAGCCTACCACTCACATCTATAAAGAAGGAAGTGTTGCTACTCCTAGACTTCCACAACCTACAAGATTGACACCACAACAATTGGAAGAAAAAAGAGAAAAAGGGCTTTGCTACAGTTGTGATAGAAAATACACTAAAGGTCATAAGTGTGCTGAGAATAAATTATTTTACATAGATTGTGAAGAGGAGGAAGAAAATGAACAAGAAACTTCAAAAGAAGAGGATATACACTAGGAATCAACCTTAGAAGAAGAAGAAATGAGTCCGACCATATCATGTAATGCATTGGCAGGAATTACCACTCCTCAAACTCTCGAGATAGAAGGACATATCAAGAAGAAAAAGGCAATAGTGTTGATTGATTCAGGTAGTACCCATAATTTTGTTCATTGTAAGGTAGCCAAGGAATTGAATTGTTTCCTATACCCAGCACTAAAATGTCAAGTGATGGTTGCAAATGGAGGAACTATAAATTGCTCTGGAAAATTCCATAATAACAAGCTAACCATGGGGGAATATGTATTGAATATTCCAATGCTTTCCATTCCTATGAGAGGTGTTGGTGTTGTATTAGGAGTACAATGGTTACAATCTTTGGGGACGATAAATTTTAATTTTCAAGAACTCTTCTTGAAATTTTTTTCAAAAGGAAAGGAAGTTGAATTAAGGGGTATTGCAGGGAAGCCGGGAAAGATAATAAGCTCTAATGTCATGACAAAGCTTCTAAAGAAAGAACAACGAGGCATAATTGCACAATTATGTTCACTAGAAGTTCCAACATCAAAATCATCTATTTCTGCAGATCTCCAAAAAGTCTTGGACAATCATT
This sequence comes from Pinus albicaulis, assembly GCA_034641835.2. Classification (NCBI taxonomy): domain Eukaryota; kingdom Viridiplantae; phylum Streptophyta; class Pinopsida; order Pinales; family Pinaceae; genus Pinus; species Pinus albicaulis. Next base: position 1,677,663,203 of record CM076581.1, read on the forward strand.
CCAAGGTTTTTAAAACTCCAAAAGGAATCCCACCTATTCGTGATCATGATCATGCTATTCATTTGATTCCAAGAAGTGTTCCTCCAAAAATCAAGCCTTAGAGATATCCTTATGTCCAAAAGAGCGAAATTGAACGTATGATTGCAGAAATGTTAGAGGCGGGTATAATTCAACCTAGTCAAAGTTCTTTCTCTGCTCCTGTAGTATTGGTACACAAGAAGGATGGATCATGGCGAATGTGTCCGGATTATAGGGAGCTCAATAAGGTCACCATTAAAGATAAATTTTCCATTCCTGTGATTGATGAATTATTGGATGAATTACATGGAGCAATTTATTTTACCAAGTTGGATCTTCGTTCGGGATATCATCAAATTAGAATGAAGACTGAAGATATTCCAAAAACAGCATTTTGAACTCATGAGGATCATTATGAATTTTTGGTCATGCCTTTTGGCCTTACCAATGCACCTTCTACATTTCAAGGGTTGATGAATTCCATTTTCAAACCCTTCCTTAGAAAATTTGTGCTAGTATTTTTTGATGATATACTAATCTATAACAAGTCTTGGAAGGATCATGTTGAACATGTTGACAGGGTGCTCAAACTATTGCAGGAGAAACAATTATATGAAAAAGCATCCAAATGTTTCTTTGGAGTACAAGAGGTGGAATATCTGGGTCATATTATATCTCACGAGGGTGTTAAAGTAGACCCTAAAAAAATTAAAGCCATTAAGGAATGGAAAGTCCCCAAGACAATAAAGCAGTTGCGAGGATTTCTTGGGTTAACAAGCTATTATCGCAAGTTTGTTAAGAATTATGGGAGAATAGCAGCACCTCTAACAACATTATTGAAGAAAGATGCATTTTCATGGACTCCTGAAGCAACTAAGGCCTTTGAACATCTTAAAAAGGCAATGTGCCTAGCACCGGTCTTAGCTACACCAGACTTCACAAAAACCTTTATTGTGGAATGTGATGCCTCAGGAAATGGAATTGGTGCAGTTTTAATGCAGGAAGGAAGACACATTGCTTTTGAAAGTCGTCCAATCAAAGGAAAGTATTTACAGAAACCTATTTATGAGAAGGAAATGTTAGCAATACTGCATGCACTAAAGAAATAGAGAACTTACCTAATGGGAAGACACTTCAAGGTAAAAACTGATCATGATAGTCTTAAACACTTTTTGGAACAAAGACTATCTTCAGAAGAGCAACAAAAATGGGTCACAAAGATGTTGGGTTATGAGTTTGAAATAATATACAAAAAAGGGAAGCTAAATGTTGTTGCAGATGCACTCTCAAGAAAGAATGAAGAGGTGGAAGCATTGCTTTGTGCCATTTCTATTATCCAACCGGATTGGATAACCGAAGCAAGAGATGAATGGAAGAAGGACGAAAACATGTGGACACTCATTCAGAATTTGCAGCAAGATCCTAGTACATCTGATACATTTAGTTGGAAAAATGATTCCTTATGGTACAAAGATCGCTTATATCTTTGTAATAATTCCCAACTAAAACAAAAGATTCTTTTGGAATTGCACACTTCTCCTTTAGGAGGACACTCAGGATTTTTAAAAACTTATCACGGGGTGAAGAAAGAATTTTTTTGGGATGGCCTTAAATCTGATATTCAAAAATTTGTGGCGAAATGTTTGGTTTGCCAGCAGAATAAAGTTGAGACAATTAAGACCCTAGGTCTTCTACAACCTTTATCCATTCCAATTCAATGTTGGGAGGACATTTCAATGGATTTTATCATTGGTTTACCTAAGTCCAAAGGAAAGAGTGTCATCATGGTGGTAGTTGGTAGACTTACCAAGTATGCACACTTTTGTGCATTATCTCATCCATTTAAAGCAAGTATAGTTGCTACTACATTTATGGACACAATTCAAAAGCTACATGGAAACCCAAGGGTTATTGTGAGCGACAGAGATCCCATTTTTACTGGAAATTTTTGGACGAAGTTATTTTCTTGTTTGGGTACTCAATTATCATCCTCAATCCGATGGTCAAACTGAGATAGTAAATAAATGTTTGGAAGGATATATTCGTTGTTTTGTATCTGATAAACAAACACAATGGGTCAAGTGGTTACATCTAGCTGAATGGTGGTATAACACTTCCTTCCATACTACAACAAAAAAGACCCCATTTATGGCACTTTATGGATGTCATCCACCATCCATCACATCATCTTTAAGAGAAAATTCGAAGGTTCAAGCAGTGGAAGATCAAATCGAGCATCAACAAGAAGTTCTCCAACTCTTAAAGGACAACCTGAATTTGGCACAAAATCGAATGAAACAACAGGCAGATCAACATCGCAGCAAGAGAAGTTTTGATGTAGGAGACTAGGTTTTTTTACGGCTACAACCATACAAACAAATGTCCCTCAAGCAAGCTAGGAAGGATAATAAATTATTGCCAAAGTAATATGGTCCTTACAAGGTGTTGCAAAATATTGATACTATGGCATACAAATTGGAGTTTCTTGCTTCTTCACGAGTGCATCCAATTTTCCATGTTTCATGCTTAAAGAAGGTTATAGGTGAAAATATTCCAGTTCAAATAATATTGCCAGAACTTGATGAGGAAGGAAAAATCATATTGGAACCTGAAGCGGTCATGGAAACAAGAACTCGACAGCTATGAAATCGATCAATTTCGAGTATCTCATCAAGTGGAAGAACTTAACCACTGAAGATTCTACATGGGAGGATGATAATTTTATACAGAAGCACCCAGAGCTACTCAAGCGTTGAGGACAATACTTTTTTGAAGGAGAGGGGCATGTTAGGTCCCTATATTACTAGTATAGTCCTTATTGTTGTTAGTGTAACCCACTTATTGTTATTATTGTACCCTTGTAACCCCCATATTGTTATTATTGTGCCCTTAAATTATTATTGTTAGGTCGGCTAGGATTACATTGTGGCCCCACTAGGATTACATTATGGCCCCATGAACTCCTATATATAGAAAGGAGGTTTTGTAATTTGAATCATCCAAGAATTGTTCATTCATGTAATGTGTTGGAGGTTGCCCCCTCGAAGTGGCTTATTTCTAAGGCATTGATATCTCTTTTCTTCACTTTTTGGAGTTGGTATCACAACAAAAAACAATGTTGACCAGTAGAAACCAGCTCTTATCTGCTTTACTCTTCCAGTATAAGTGGCCTCCACTGTCACCTGCATGAAATTCCTCAAGAATCTTGTTAGCTTCTGATTTCAGTAAACAATTAAGTAAAATCCCACTTTGTTATTTTCAATAAATCATTTTATCTAGAATACAATATCTCATTGCTTTGAGTTTGAAAAATCTAGCTTTAGTTCTAGTTAAACCAGGAGGAGCCTGTAAATGAGTAAGTACAAAGATAATATCTGAGTACCATGGTGAGTCTAGATAGGCCTCACTGATCAATGGAGTCGCCATCTCTTCTTGGTCATCAATTTGTGCAATGAAATTTATATCTAAGGCATTACAGTTGGATTCAGCCATTAATCTAGCTAACCCTTGTCCTTTTATGAGCTTAGTTGGTTTTATTTCGATATCATACTCAAGGATAGTGGAAATCCACTTTCCTCTTCTACCATCTGGTCCATCCTGTGTAAGAATATCTTTGACTCCAAAATTAGGAACATAGGAAATAATGTGGGAGTAAAGAATGTACACTCTGAAATCTTTTATAGCTTTAACCAAGGCTAAAGCTTGTTTTTCCATTATGTTGTATTTCAGAGTTGCATCTCTAAGTGTTTTACTGAAAAATGCTATAGGCTGTTCAAAACCTTGGTCATTTTTCTGCAAAATAACTGCAGCTATGGTATGTTCAGAGGCAAATGAAAAGATAATAAAATCTTTTCTGAAGTTTGGGCTAATTAAGACTGGTGTTTTGGTTAAAGCATGTTTTATAGATTCAAAAAATTGTTTTACTTCAACTGTCCATTTTAATACCGAGTCTTTTTTCAGCATGTTATTAAGTTCCTTTATGATTTCAACTAGATTAGAAATAAATCTTCTTAAAAAAATTATTTTACCTAAAAATGATTGTAACTCTTTGATGTTCCTAGGTGGGTGAATTTTTAGTATGGCTTCAATTCTTGCTGGATATATCCTAATACCTTCCTTGGAAATTATGTGTCCTAATAATTTACCTTCTTCAAGTCCAAAAAGAGTATTTTTCGGGTTTAAGGATATACCATATTTCCTACATTTAATGAATACCTGTCTCAAGTGATCTTTAGAAAACACAGTAATATCATCTAAGTAAATAACCAAAAAGTCACAGATTTCTTAAGCAAAGGCTATATCCATAGCCCTTTGAAAGGTAGCTCCAGCATTCATTAATCCAAAAGGCATTTTCACATACATGAAAGTGCCCCAAGGAGTTGTAAAAACTGTCTTGGGTTGGTCTTCTTTCTGAATAAGTATCTGGTTATAACCTGAGAAACCATCCAATAAAGAAATTATTGAAGATCCAACTACTCTCTGCAAGATGTGATGCATGTTTAGCAAAGGGTAATTATCTTTCAAAGACACTTTATTGAGATTTTTGAAATCTACACATAATATTATTTCTCCAGTTTTCTTCCTAGTAGGTACTAAGTTAGAAACCCAATCAGAATATCTGATTGGTGCAATTATTTGTGCATCATACATTCGTTTGACTTCTTTCTCTATCAAAGGTAACAAGACAGGATTAATCCTTCTTAATTTTTGTCTAAAAGGCTTCTGGTCATCTTTTACAGGAATCTTATGTTGAATTATATTTGTGTCATAAGCCTTTAAATCTTCATAACTCCATGCAAATACATCTTGATATTCTTTCAACAGATCAATGTATTTGACTTTTTCTTCTTGTGGTAAAGATTTAGACAATTTTATCATTTTAGGATGTAATTATGTTCCTATATTGCACTCATCAATATCAAATTTGACTGGTTCCATTTTAGGCTTCTTGGGCACATCATTGGAATCAAACAAGTCTTCTAAAGGAGTTAAACCTTTAGGTAAAAGATTATCTTTCAATTCTAGCATGTCTATTTCTTCTTCAATTATTTCCTCTATGTCTAATTTTTCTAAGTTATCTATATCTGATTTAGTAAATACAGTTGGACTTTTATATTTATGTACATCTACACTATTTATTTCACATTTAAAATCATCATCTACATTACAATCTGAATCTAAATTATCATCAATGTCTATCTTATAGTTTTGGAATTCTTCCTCGCTATTCAAAAAATTGAAAATCTGTTCATCTTCAGAGAAAATCTGCCAATATTTATCATTTTCAGGAACAATGGGTCTGTATTTTACTTCAGCAGTATATCTATTTGTTGGTTGAAAAGGTAATTTACAAGTACTAGAAAAAGTTGCTAGGAAATGTGCTTGCAAATTTTGATTTCTGGGAATAATAGCAAACTTAGACTCTAATAAATCATCAACCAAGTCAATTACTGCATCTCTATATTTGGCTAATCTAGGATTATGAATAGAATATTCAGTGTCTATTTGCTTAATGACTAAATATGAATCACCCATGATGAAAATTCTTTTACCTCCTAAATTTCTGATAATTTGGAGGCCTAATATCAATGCTTCATACTCTGCCATGTTGTTAGTGCATTTAAAGTTGAGTCTAAAGGCATGTCCTTCCGAATGACTAGTTTCCATGTTGGTGATCCATACTCCAGCTCCTACCCCTTTCTTGTTCACTGAGCCATCAAAATCTAAATTCCAAAGGGCTTCATGAAAGATATTGTCATTGTTTGTTTTAGGCTTTATGTTAATCAATTCAGTTTGGATATCATCATTATCAGAGTTGCATAAAATGAAAGAATCAAGGTCAGTTAGGGTTGAATAGATGGGATAATTTATGGACCTTTCTACATTATTGACCATGTATTTCATTAATGTTTCTCTGTAAATTTTCTTGGGTTGTCCAAACACTGTTATGGTGGCATAACTCATGTCTAGTTGTAGAGATCCCTGCAACTTAGCTCCCCATGAGTGAGAAAGAAGCATACCATACTTTGGTGGGATATCAGCTACTACAATATCCATGATCATATTTTTACCTGGGTATTGAACTAAATTGACACACAAATTTTTTATCAATCCAATGCATTTTACTTTAGAGGAATAAAATGAGAACAAGTCTTTATACGGCCTAGTTATTTCTAGATTTAGAGTTTCCATAATGGCTTTTGACATTAAGTTGTGGGAATCTCCTGAGTCTAACATTGCATTGTGTAATATCTAATCATGAATAGTAAGACTAATGTAAAAAGGAGGGAATGCTCCATCAGCATGTGTACCATTCACATCAGGACCAAAAATTAATTCAGGCTGATCATCATTTAGATTAATTGAATCCTCACCATCATTCATGTTTAAAGTTTCATTGATTGTTGATTTATACAAGTCATTCTTTACCAATTCTATTAAAGGAATTGGTATTTTTAACTTGGATATTTCAGCTTGCATGTTGAATGCTGGTTGAGATTTACTAATTTGCAGAAGTTCATCTTTTGTGATTGTTAACTGAGTGGGTTTTTCTTGAGGTTCAGTAGTTTTACCTTTAGTTTGAGCTGTTATTTTATCTTCTGTTTGGGTTTCTTGATTTTTGTTGTATTTGATTAATTTTTCATGAATAGTTTGAGTGGCAGCAGAGGCTTTGTCAAATCTGGAATTTTCAGCAGAAGATTTAGGATTTGATGATTTAGAGTCAGTTGGATTCTTCTTTGGATTAGGAACTGTTGTTTTTGCTAAATTAGTGGCCTTTGTATTATTAGCCTTTTGGGCATATTTGGAGGATTGAGCCATCTCATCGGTGATATCAACAATATTTGGACTAGATTGTTTCTTAGGACTAGGTGGGTTTGAATTTTGCTTGTTTTCTCTTGGAAGAATTTGCAAAAAATTTTGTTTTGGGAGCCTCTACATTCTTTTTGTTTTGATTTTGTTGAGTTGGAGCATTGTTTTTTGTAGAAGGCTCATTTTTTTTCTTGCTCCTAAGGATATACTGGCTGTGAATTTCATTGATTGCGAAGTCATAACCTTGCTTATAGTCAAAGGATTCACCAGATTCTACTTTGAGCTGTTGGAGCTCAAAGAGTTCTTGATCCTCCTGAGTGAGGAAAATTGTATTTTCTTCATCTATCCCCATCACTATGTTGATTTCTTCCTCGTCCTCAACATTGTTTTGAGAAATTTCAGCATAGTTCTCTTGAAAAGGGGGCCTATGTTTTGATCTGGGGAAGGTTCTTTACCTTTTCCCGGATTGTTGTTTTTTCTGTAGTTGGGATTTCTGATTTGGGGTTGGTTATCCCACTGCGGTTTTTTCTCAATGTTGTCTAATCACCCAACTACTATTTCTAAAGTTTTAGCAAAAAGATCAAATTTACCTTCTAAGTTTGAATTCTCTTCTTTGATCGTGACTCTCCTTTCATTCCTAAGTCTAGCTTTTTGGCTAGGATATTGATTTCTACACCAACAACATCTAATTGCATCTGTTCTAATGTTTCAACATTTCTTTCTCTTAATTGGTATGCCATGTCTATATCAAATCCATCAGGAAATTTAAGAAGTATTGAATAGGGGGTAGGTAAAAGATCAACAGGGATGGCATTATAAAAATTGTTATATCTAGCGCAGTAATCTTGAACAGACTCATTTGGAGCTTTTTGTAAAGAATCAAACTCTGATAAAAGCTGAAAGGTTTATTTTTCTTTTCCCATTTATTTATGAATGCTCTATGAAATGCAGCTAAATCTGCTATACTACTAGCACCTAAATTTCTAAACCATGTTTTTACTTCTCCAGTTAAACTTTGAGAAAACAACCTCATTCGGACATCAGATTAATCTATCTCATAAATTTCACAGAAATCAGTCATTCTGGTGATATGTTGTTGTGCAGTAATTTGTGAAAAATTATCAACTAATGGGATATCCTTTTGGTAATTTTGGGGCATATCATGGAGGTTTTGGGGTAAAACTAGAGAAGCATATCTTGCAGCCATGATTTGAAGTTTTCCTGAACTAGGAGGTATAACAGTGACTATAGGAGCAGTGCTGGTTATAGTAACTGATGTGTTGAAAACTGTATTTGAAGAACTTGGAAAAGATGTGGATATATATATGGAACTAGATGGAAAAAATGTAGTGCTTATAAAACTGGTGGATGCAATGGATTGAGTAAATGATGGAAATACTATCCTAGGCTGCAAAGGAAACTCAGGAATAAATGGTTCTGTGGATGAACTTGCAGTGGCTTGAGGATATGATGAAAATATAATCCTGGGCTGCAAAGGCAACTCGGGACTAAAAGGTTATGTGGGTGAACTGACAGTGGAGTCTAAAAATGAAGTGGCAGCATACAGAGTTGAATTTGATGTTGGAAATATTGTTGTATGTAATTGAGAAATTGGAGGCTTAAAGTGAGATAAAAATTGAGCTAATTTGACAGCTTCATCAACATCTTTAATCCGTGTAACATTAACTCTTTCTACTCGACTTTTATTTTCAGATTTGTCTGATTTTATTGATGCTGAAATAATTTTCTATTTTTCATTCACAAAAGAAGTAAAAATAGGATCTATGATAGTTTCCTTTAAATTAGTTTCAGATTTATTTCTAAATAATGAATTTTCAAATTTGAAATCGAAATCAATATCATCTAAACTCACTAATTTTTTGGGTAAGGAATTAGATTTTCTCAAAGGCACTTCAGCTTCTAAATTAACAACTTGTTTTTTATTTTTATTTTTTCCAATCTGTTCTGGGTTATCTACTATTACAGCAGGCTTAGGATCCGGGTTAGACCTGGTATAGTAGGTTTTCCTAGAAGCCAACATGTCTATTTATGAAATACCCACAACCTTTAAAGTTAATCTTAAAGTAGAAAAGATAGATTTAAAAATCTTCCTCCAAGATTAAATTTAAAATTGGAAAGTGGTTAGTCCCCAGTATGGTTGCCAGTATGTTATCACCCTAGTAATTTCTTAGGTCATGGGATTTTGATTTATAGTTAAAGAAAACTAGGGGTAACCACAAACCTACTTTGAAAATCTAGGATCTAGCCTTCCTAAATTTCAGAGAGGGCTCTCCCTTTTAGATTTAACTTTGTTTTTGTTTAATATTTTAGGCTAGTTATGATTGGGCACTTAGTTTTTGCTTGAAAATTTTGGTGGGAAATAAGATTACTTGGAGACAAATTAAAGAGGGATCTACTAGTCCATTGGGCTATGGAGTCAAGATGTAGCAAGCAAGACTGGAAGGCAAGGACAAAAGGATGCTAATGTACTCAGGGCAAGGTAGATAACTCTCAGATATTTGAATAGTTTGATTTGATGGGATGGCTTGCTTTCGGGATAAAGGGCAATGAAGGATCCTTTGATCCAGAAAAAGAGGAAGGAGGTAGGGGTCAAACGGGACTGGGAGCAATTAAGAATTCCTAATTCTGGAAATCAGCAGAAAACATTGAAATGATCAAGTAGTTAAGATAGGGAGTTTTTACACTTATCCTAAAGTAATATTCCTAATTTATCATTTGGATTGAACAACATATATGAAATTGAATGAAACTTCAGAAGAGGAAACAATGACAACAAGAAATCACTTTACTCATTATCTTATCGCATGAATCCTGAGTTATGAATTCCAATTGGCTATTGTCCAGACTGCTTCTATGAAATCAACACATGAGCCTCCAAAGTACCAGCAAAATTTTCTATAATAATCTCAACAATTTTATTCTACACTTAATACTTCAAAGAGTGAAGTAATTTATACAAATTGTTTAGTACAAAATATCCTAGAAAAATCTAGGAATAACTCTAGGAAAATAAAATATCTTAACACACTAAGAGGGACAACTGCTTAACAACTTAGCAAGCTGTTCTTTTATTTTAGAAAAAATAGAACCGACATTATCTAATCAAAATAGTTTGTTGACTAGGTGTACATGCTTGCTGGCACATTTGGAAGATACCTGTTTGTAGATTGCTTGACTGATACTCTTTACTTTTCATATTTTAATGCTGCTTTTCTTCTTGATACTCTTTACTTTATTCATCTATCACTTTACTGCCAGTAAAATGTAGAATTTACCATGGTAAAAACTAGCTGATTGTTTTCTTCTCGGATACACTTTGACCATGTTAATACACTTTCAACTGTTATTTTTACCTCTAGACAGCTGTAAGATGAAGTTTTCACTGTGGTAAAAAAAATTGTCCCATCATTTCTCTGTCTTGCTTGATTTTTATTTTTACTCTTATACTGCTGCAAAAGATTCATATCAGCAGTAAAAAATCCAAAATCATAGTAAACTGTTTTTATTATTTTCTTCTTGACTTCATTGTTTTACCTGTACTTTTTCTGCTGTTATGCTCCAATGTCACTATAACAAGTCTGTAACTCCTGCCACTACTGATCATTTGGTATTTTCACACTTTTCAACTTTCGGTAACTTTCATCAACTTCAGTGTACCTTGAGAAATTTGGTTTGATCATGAAAATATGCTTAATTTCATTCTATAGAAAAAACATGTTTTCAAAGTACTCCAAGACAACATTTCCAGTTGGAAAACCTTTTGGCAGAGGCTTATTAACTTGTTCTTTGGCATGGGCCCTGATTTTCTTGTCATAATCTGTTTGAACCATTAAATTTTCATTAAAGCCATGAATGTCTGGGAGGCCTGCTTCTTTCAATATTGTGTATTTTTCCAAAAAATTTATTATTGACAAATTCATGGCCTCACACTTTTCCTCCAAATTTTTCATTATATTCCTTTTATTTAAGACCTTTTTGATTTACAGAATTGTTTTCGTCCTGTCTTGGATTTTCAATTCTTCAAGCTCTTCTCTGGTTTTGCTGTTTAAAAATGTAATAAGATTCAAATCTTGAGATGGTTTGTTAGCCAGTTCTTCTTTTGTTTTCTAAATTTCCACCTGTGTTTCCTTAAGTAGATCTCTCTGCTCATAAATGATTTGAATTGAAGTCCATTGTGTATGTATACCTTGAATTATGTTATTCCAAAGATAGTCGTTGATGTAGGACACATGTTCACTGAGATTGACCTGTTGCTGCAAAATCTTTACCTGCTCTTGAAGTCTGTTTGCTCTTTGTTCATGTCCCTTAGAGGTAATCAATGCATTTCTATTTGATGTTTCAAGAGTTTGAATAGTATTTTTCAAATTGATTATCTCATTATTCTTTAGGGACATCTCCTCCATGGCCTTTACTATGTCAGTTGCTTCACCTGTTTGATGTATCTGAGTGGTGGATGATCCTGTGGCAGAAGTATCTATAGATTGCACTAACACTGCAGTTTCCAATGGCACTTTTGGGTCTAAATGCTCTGCCAATGTGGAAGGGACAGTTGTGCCAACTATAGGAATAACAGTGGGAGTGGATTGCATATCAGCCTCTTTTACTGCTTCTTTTTCTTTTATAAGGATGTCCATCTGATCTTCCATCTCTTTGACTTGGGCAGTCAGTTTTAGTATTAGCATGGCCATTTTAGCTTTTTCAGTTTGTTCTTGGAGGATTTCCTTTGCTTGAGGATGTTCATGTTGTGGGAGTTTTAATTGCTTCCTCAAGGCATCAATGTCTTCCTTCTTTTTTTTTATTAATGCTTGAGCAACCTGAATGTTTGAAGGATCCACTCCAATTTGTAGCACTAGGTATTCTAAGGATTTGATCCTTAGATCCTTCGCATGTAATGGAGCTTTATCTAACTTCATTTGATCCTGAAATTTGAACATAGTGTTTTTCATTCTAGTTGCACTCATAGTTTTGTTTACCACCTTAGAATAGAGCATTTTTGAAGTACTTCTATGAAACTCTATTTGATCAAGTTCATGTATGGTGTCTGCATCTACTTCAAGCTCTGTTTTCCTGTAATCTGCAACTGACTTTGGGTCTGTAACCTTTGGCTAGAGAAAAGACATAATCATTTTATTTGTTGAATAGTCAAAAGCTGTCAAAAGTCTGTCTTTGCTACCTGGATTTTCTTCTAAAAATTGTGAGTAAACTTCTCTTTTGATCTCTTCATTTCTTTCCTTAATCTGTTTGTATTTTTCCTTGATATCAATATATTTTCCCTCTACCGTTTTGGAGGAGGAGGGAACTTCTATATTTACCATTTTTTCAACCATTTCTCTGCCCTGTTCTTGTGTTAAAACCTACTCTTTCTGAATTTCTGCTAGAGTCTCATTTACAATTACAGTGGCTTCATCATTATCTACCTGCTGATCATCTGTATCATTTATTTCAATAGCCTTTTCTTTCTCAGCAGCAGTCATTTTTTCCCTTTTTTTGTAAATAATCTTGAATTTATTTTCTGCAATGGTCTCTGCTAAATAGCCTTCTTCATTCCTGGTCCTTTTGTTTGAAGTTTCTACCTGTTTTTTTACCACTATAGTCTGTGAATTATCTGTGTTTATCTCTGTTGCTGCATTAGAAGTAGGGTCAAGCAATGTATTTTTCACCCACTCTATTTGATTTGAAAATTTCTCAATTTGGGGTTTAGGCTTATGGATGAAAGGAGTCAATTTACATTTAAGCCTTATACTATTCAAAATGCCTTTAGGATCATAATTCCAGTACAAAATTTCTTGGAACTTATACTCTGACAATTTCTTTGCTATCTCCTTTAATGCATCCCTGTTATTTACTATAAATGGGCTAATTTGGTTCTTCATCTTGAATTGGGTATTTTTCTTAGAAGCCATGAAATTTACCGCATCTGCATTTAACACCTGCCTTAGATATTCCAATGCAAAAATTTTGATAGTTAGAAATTCGGGCAACTTATATGGGAGAAAATTTGCTCCAAATATCCTTAATTATGTATGTCCTTCATATAAGTACCAATCCCCTACTTGGCTTTGTTCAGAAAACTGAAATATCCTTTTCATCTCATCACTGAACTTGGGTTGTTCTGTTTTATAAATTAAATTCATGGCTAGCCTGACAAACAAATCTGTGAAATCCTCGTAATTGAATTCATTTCCTTTTTTCCTAAGTAATGATGTCCAGAATATTACTGACAGAGGCTGGCCCTCTACATTCATCTTTTGTAAAGCCACTAGAAACTGTTCTGCTTGGAAAAATAGAAAAAGATGGAATAGATATGATGAATATCTAAACACTCCCTCAGTAGGCAATTTGGTTAACTTATAATGTATACTGTCAGCAATGAATCTAGCAAAATCAAATACCATCACAGGAGGCTGCCCGGGGGACAATGTAGAAAGGAATCCTAGTATAGAGACATCAGTGAACTCATCATTAAAATATCTTAAGACAAAGGATAGCATTGAAATTACTTGTCTGGAAGATTCAGGAAAATCAGAGGTGGAATAGGGTGGATTCACTTTTTGAAAATCAACATGAGTAGGCATGAAGTTTTGAAGAATCATAAACCTCCTAGGGAAATCCAAATCTAGGTACAACTGAGTCAAATCTTCAATGGATAGGGGCACTACTCTTGGATCAAAATTCAACTGAAGCATTTCATTAATGGATTCTGTTGTGATGGAAAACATAATTTCTCTGTCTTTTTCCATAATAGACCTCTGGTTGGGAACATAATGTAATTGACACAATCTAACTAGGTCTTGAGCTGGATGAGTAATAGGTACAACATACTTGAGCAAATTAGACTCCCAAATAGGTATATCATTTTTATTTTTATCCAGAAATTTGTCATAACACCAGTTATGAATATCAAGCAAATTAAATTCTACTGCTACATTAGCAATCTTGTAATCCAAATCTGTTAAAGGACTGCTTTCTTCAGTAGAAACAGGTGGTTGAAGAGGTCTGACAACTTCAGTTGAATCAGCTGTTAAAGCAGGAGTAGGCTTATTAATTTGTTGATTTAGGCTTAGGAAGCTTGGATGAGACATATTTTGGGGCTTTGGGACCTCCGACTTGGGTGTAGCTTTCTTCTTTGTCATTTCTAGGGATAACTAAGCAAGATTAAATTGTTTGCTATAGTTAATTTTGACACAGAGGGTCTTTCATCAAATATGGGACAATTCTGGGAATCTGAGCAAGGGTTTTGGAAATAAAACACAGGTTTTCTAGATGTAGAAGACTGGAGAAGTGATTCTCTGGATTTCTGTGAGTTTTTTTTTTTTAAACTGAGTTTTAAGAAAATGGAAAATTATGAGAAAAATTTGCAAGGGTTTGCTCTATTTTTTCAAAGTTTGGGCACACTAGGATTTGGTAAATTTCTTCCTTGTAACTCAACTAGTCAGATTTAGAGTCGAATTTGTGAATTTGTAGGTTAAATTTTGAGGAAAATACCTATTTCACGGGTGTCTTTATAGTCTAGGAGGGTTTTCTGATGGCTTTGGCTTTGAAATGGATCCACTGGTTCAGCAGAAGGCTTGCAAGGATCTTCGTATGAGGTTGCAATGGTGAAATTATGCTTCTGGGCGAGGAATTGGGTAAACAAAGGTTTTAAATTAGTTGGGGCAAAGGCTAAATTAGTCGAGAAAGCAAATAATACATGAAACAGTGCAATATTAAAGCTTAAACTTTTAACATTTACCATTGTTCATGTCATAAATTACAAGTCTCAATAAATGGCGAGAGGTAATTTGGGAAAACAACCAATGGTTTTCGTGTTCGTTTGGGATGGTAAGTGGTTTAAAGCATTTGGAACGTGATCGAAAAAGGATGGGACACGTAGCATTGAGTTGTATTGGAAAAAAAAAATTATCGCGCGATTTTGGAGAAACTTCACCCGATCATTTTCAGAGCGCGATATGGACACGTACCGTTGGATTTTCCCCGATGATGCGAACGGTCAGGATTATTTTCCAAGCTGCAGGAAAAGGTAAGTGGGACCCAGGATATAATATAAGCCGTTGATCTGAAATTTTAGATCTATGGTGTAGGTTCAACGCGATATCAAGAAAGGAATATGAATAGGAGTGGTGGGGCCTATGGATGGGGTATCGCGTTGATTTAGGATCGTTGGATCCAAAGGGATTTGGTTGATTGGGCGGCTAGGGATAAATGCAAAAAGCACCAGGAAAATGAAGGGGTAAAGTAATAAATCAAAGGCTCACCGTTTTTTAAACCTTGGTTTAAAACAATATCTGAGGCATCGGGAAAGTTTGTTTATTCAATGATATATCTATGTTCCGAACACTTTCCTTCGTATTTTATTATATAGTTAATTTAAACCAAATAGGTTTATTAACTATAAGGGGGTGGAATATTTACATAGTGTTAGTCTAGCCAAAGGGAGTTTATTGTGGGCGCTTTATTAAAACATGTGGGATAATAGAATTTGGCTAAATTTTCTAATAGTGGGTTTTTTTTTCAAAGATATTTAATAAAAGGGAATTATATTAATATGACAAGGATTTTTATAGGGAACTAATAAATAAGTTAGAGTTAATATGACAAAGGGAAAATTGAATACTCAAAATACATAAATGTAACTAATAAAAGTGAAAATTAAAGCAAAGCTTCATTATCATAACTTAATCACTTTTACTTAGGATATAATGTACTTTTGAGGGTTTTTCTGCTTTATGAGATATAGGTAGTTAATCAAATGGGGGTTTTATGTATCATTAAGTAAAAATGGAGTCTTTACTTATGATTTTGCATGGTGATGAATGCATGAATGGTAGATGATGAAAATTTTGGGATTTAACATAGCGATTTAACACTTTCAACTAGCTAGTCATTGAGCCTTGGGTCCGGTCCCAACAGAAGTCAGAGAAATTCTCTGGGCCTCTTTGACTAAAATTTTAGAATGTCAAATAGCTATAAGGAAGGGGAAATTAGTAATTGTTGCTCGGTGACAAATATTTACAATGATTTTCCCACCTTCTTCTACCTACCCAGTCTTTAATCTAACATTTTTCTTCCATTTATGCAGGTGCATTTGAGCTAGCAACCTTTAACATTTTATTCTTTTTGAAAGCAATAAAAACTATCTAATTCAACCTTATTTCATCCAAGGACCCAGATTAAATTGTTGGGTTCCTTTTTACTCTATACCTATCTACTGAATTGTCAGGATTAAACTGTCTGACAACTCTTTATTCTCTATCTAAAACAAGTAAATTGAAACATGATAAGTCAAGATGGAATATTTCAACTCATCATGGATTATAGCATTTATTGACACTCTGCCATAATCAACTGCAAAAACAGTAAAAAGTAGTGGCATTTAGATTTGCACACTTTCATGTTTTATTCATCTTTCTTTGGGGTATATTATTTTTTCTAAGTCCTTTGATCTTTCTTTTAGGACTTTTTTACCCTCTTTTTTATTTTCTATTTTTATTTTTATTTTATTTTTACAAAATATGGGAAAACAACTTGCAGAAAGAAAAGTATGTACATATTTACAAGACTATAAAAAGTAAATTCCAAATTATGAATCCTATATTTATAGGACACTAACAACACCAACCAAACTCCTTTTCCTAAGCACCTAATCCACCATATTCAGCGCACCCCAGAAGAGACTGAACTTCTGGGAGAATTGATAGGCCATTAAGGATGTCCCTATTTAAAATAGGCTCATAAAATAAAATTTCTTTAAGAAACTTGAGAAAAAGAAGAAACACACTCCCACCATCAATGTCGTGGGACAACTGTTCGACTTTGTAATGTTCCTTTTCTGGAATAGCTACACTATTGGGAATAATATAAGTTATTACCAATGTGGAGCTTCATAAATATGTCTGATATAGATGTAAAAACACTTAACCTTCAGTTAAATATGCAACATCAACCTTATATAGCGTTTTATGGGCAAAAAGGTGGGGAAAAGTGATGATTTTGGCCCTAAAATGAGTATATTCGGAGATCTGCATAAAAATAAGGGAAATGGTGGGAGTTTATTTCATATTAGGTCATGAGGGATCTATTCTCTAAATTTCATCTCAAACAAAGCATTCTAGCTAAGTTAAACAGTTCCTCCTTCCCAAACTAGGCTTAAAAACCCTGATTTCCCATGGCTTTGAGTATGCAGAAAATGGCTGAAGCGTGAAGAGCGTAATTTCTGAGGGTTTTAACTGAAATAATGCTATAAAATTATTATGGCAACTTAGAATATGAATCATATGGTTTACATTAGGATAAACAGAGATTTACACAAAGAAAGGCCTCCAAATGAGGTGTTGCAACCATGCAATGAGAAAGAAGAGTTGAACAGCGTAATTTATAGGTGGCTGAAGTAGTGTTTCATTATATTTTATATCTACAACAGATATGAATAGAAAATCACATATCAGAATGGGATCTATATTTAAAAAGAGCTTTTTAGTACATTCCCCTTGGGGATCTCAGCAAAAGATGAATAACAATGAATAGATCTGAGATCTACAGTATATATCTGCAGCAATCTTCAGAAATTTCTGAAGAATATGATTCGCATCATATCAGATCTAAAATATGACATGGATTGGTTGGCCAATCCACGGATCACCTCAATGAAGGAAAGGAGCCCTTTCACCGGAGATCTCTCCTCCAAACTGATGCAAAACCCACACTACAACTCTGCCTGCAAAAGGGATGCAGTTTCTGAAGCTAACTGCGCAGATGAAGTAAGATAAACTTGGGCCTGATGCCAAGATAAGAATCTGAAGCTCTGGTGATCTAGAACACTCTTGCCAATGGGATGGAAGACTTTCCCAATGAAAAGAGGGGCTAGATATGCATAGATTTGAGAAGATCTTTCTTCCACTTGCTGCAGCTCACTTAGAAAATGGAAACTCTCACTGCATTTACACTGCCAAAGAGAGATGGAGCTTAGCCAATGCCAGATAGTGGACCAATGCAGCACAATCTCCTCCAAGAGACCCTCAAGGAAGGAGGAGGAATTCCTAAATAGGAAATTCCTCTCTCTAGCTAAACAGCCAAGAGAGTTTGAGTTGCTCAAGAAATCTCAAAATCAAATGATCATCAACAACCTTTTCCTTGAGCCTTCTCCTTCATTTCATAAGATGAGGATGTGCAAAACCCTAAACCGCCTCAAATGAATTAACCACTTTCACATTGGATCCTTCTTCTAGAACTGCGCTGGGTCTTCAAAGTGGTTCAATGTATCTGGTCTGCTTAGTGATTTGGTCCTGTTGACCTGGTCAAATAGTTCAATCCTATTCACACACACAAGTGGATTTTATTGAGAAAGCCCTGATTTGTCTCTGTTCACACTGGGCATTGATTTATTTTTATGTTTTAGGAGTTTTTCATGTCCTCCTTTACATTTTATTCATCAATAAATAAAATTAAAAAAAAATGAAATGTTCCTATTAGCTTGGGCTAATTAGGAACATTACAGACTTAATGTTGGGAAGGGTGATCTTCCCAAAGTACCTGGTGTAGGTTTTAACCCTATACATTCTCCCACTTGTTGTTTTCTTTCCTCACAGGGCCACATGAGAGCTTAGTCATTAGTCCAGCCCTACAACACCCATTGTTTCTCTACAACAAGAAAAGTTCTGAGTGCTCATAGAATTCGTTAATGCATCTGCAACATTCTTCAAAGTGTCCACCTTTGCCAGCAACACCTTTTTATCCTCAACCATATCTCTCACAATGTGATATTGAACATCAATGTGCTTTTTATTTGAATGACAAGCAAGGATCTTAGCCAAAAACATTGCACTTTGGCTATCATAGTATATCTTTATAGCTCGCTACACCAACCCCATACTTGAACACAATCTCTACAACCAAACTACTTCCTTTCTTGCATGAGTGGCTGCCATTTATTCTACCTATGTAGTTCAAAGAACCACTACAAATTTTATTTTACTCATCCAATTGACTGCACCTCCAAATACGTTAAACACATACCCACTTGTAGATCTTCTTTGGTCCAGATCTCCAACCCAGTCTACATCAACAAAACCATGGATGTCCAAAAATCTGTCCAATCCTGGTCTTCCCTGGTAGCACAAACCATAATCACTAGTTCCACGCAAATATCTGAAAACCCACTTCACTAGTGTCTAATGCTCCTTCCTTGGTTTTTACATAAACCTTCTCAATACTCCCATTGCATGTGCAATGTCTAGTCTAGTACAGACCTTTGCATACATTAGGCTACCGACTTCACTTGCATATGGAACACGATACATATCCTCCTCTTCTTCTTGTGTCTTGGGACACTGTTCAAAAAATATATTTACACCTACATGAATAGGAACCTTCACCAGTTTACTATCCTAAATATTGAACCTCTGCAATATTGTCTCAACATACTTCCTCTGGTTTAACCAGAGCTTCCTCTTTTCTTGATCTCTCTTAATTTCCATGCCCAAAATATAGTTTGCAGCACCAAGATCCTTCATGTCGAATTTGGAGAACAATTGGGTCTTCAAATCTTGGATAATTTATTTGTCATTTCCAATTAGTAACATATCATCCACATACAAGACCAAATAAATAACACGGTCACCAATTAATTTAAAATACACACAATGATCCTCTTTGCTTCTGGTGAAGCGAAGTCCCAATATATAGGTATCAAATTTATGATACCACATCCTTGGTGACTGTTTTAACCCATACAAAGAATTTTTTAACCTGCATACCAGTTCTTTCTTACCCTTCACTGTAAAACCTTCACGTTGCTTCATGTAGATCTCCTCTTCCAGATCTTCGTGAAGAAATGTTGTATTCACATCCATCTGTTCTACCTCAAAATCAAATGCAACAACAACATATAAAAGTAATTTAACAAAAGTAACCTTGGCAACAAGAGAAAAAATATCACCAAAATCAATTCATGGCACCTGGGAATAACCTTTTGCTACCAACTGAGATTTTTATTTCTCCACCTTGCCTTATACATTCATCTTCTTCTTAAACACCCATTTTCTCCCAATGGGCTTCCTTCCAGCCAGCAACTCCACCAGATCCCATGCCTCATTTTTGTACAAGGATTCCATTTCATCAACCATGGCCTCCTTCCATATTTTTCCATCCTCTAAATCCACTGCCTCCCTGATAGTTATGGGATTATCATCAGTGATAGTTAAAGAAAAATTTGAATAGAAAGCATATGGATTATACCTTTCTGGCTTCATTATTTTCCAAACTGATCTTCTCACAGCTCGAGTTTGTGGCTCTTCCTCTTCTGAATCTTGTTCTATTATAGAGTCTGATTCATCCTCCTTTAGCTCAAACTCTATCTTCTCAAGTTCCTTTGGTAGGAATATTTCACCTCTCTAAACACCACATCTTGACTGTACACAACCTTCCTTGTTTATGGGTTCCAAATATTATAACCTTTTAAACCATCCTTATACCCAATAAAGATGCACCTTTCATATTTATTATCCAACTTGGTCCTTTTCTCCTTTGGAAAATGTACATATGCATCACATCCAAATACCCTCAGATGTGAAAGAGAGGGTTTCTTACCAGTCCATACCTCATGTGGAGTCTTATCCTCCAACATTGATGAAGGTGATATGTTAACCAGGCAACATGCAATCTCCACTTCCTCTACCTAGAATTCCTATCCTAACCTAGTACCACTGAGCATGCTTCTTGGCCTTTCCATTAGCGTTATGTTCATTCTTTCTGCAATTCCATTTTTTTGAGGTGTGTATGGAGTAGTATTCTACCGTTCTATACCACACTTCTTACATAAATTTTCAAATTCCTTCTTGCAGAACTCTCCACCATTATCTGTCCTCAACACCTTTATCTTTTTCTCTGTCTGGTTTTCCACCAGAGCCTTAAATTCTTTAAATATGTCAAATAATTCAGATTTATTCCTCAAGAAATATATCCATGTATTCCTTGAGAAGTCATCTATGACTAAAACATAGTACACATACTTACCCAGTGATGGAACCAACACAGGTACAAACATATCACTGTGCAAAAGCTCTAATATCTTGTTTGCCCTCTGTTGAGCATTGGAAAAGGTATGAATCTTCCATGTATTTCTTTATCTTTTTTCCTTTAATCATAACTCCTTTATATTCTAGAATGGTAATATATTGAAGAATTATAATAGAATTAAGGAGATTAGTGATTGTTGCAAATTGATTAAAGATTATCTTTTCTTATATGCAGAAAATAGATGAAATGGGAAGCCACCATTCGAGAGAAAAAGACAAAGAAGAAATAATTGTTGTCCCTTCAACAAAAGGCCATATCCAGACAAGAAGGTTGAGATCAGAGTGCACATTCAAAGAAAATAAAGGAACAGCACAGCATCAATGCAAGAAGACAAAACGATAACTAAAGATAGAAGATAGAGTGAATCCCTCAGGATCTCTCGATCTTGAGGGATCGCTACTCAAAGCTTATCTGTATTTCTTGTTTCGTCCGCTGGCTACTATAAAAATAAAAGGACAACACTTGTAGAAATCAAAGGATGTATTATGATTATTCAGATTTCCTGTTGTATTTTCACGATTTCTCATCGACTGTCGTTGGTTAAAACAGAGTGTGATTGCTTGTAAACTCTGTTACATATGATTAATATATAATCTGGTTGTCGTTCCATTATTTGATACTGGATTATTTCGGCGGTGCTTCACTAGCGACTAAGGTCTCGGCCCTGGTGGATCCACTTTCTATCTATACCATTACTTTCCAATTCCAGTCATGTGATGGTTTGCTTTAGTTCTCATTTCCTTTAGTCGCATTGCTTCACAGTTTCCAGGTTTTATATCTTACTATTTCAATGTTTTATGAAATCAGTTTGTTGCATCAGTTGTGAGTGAATTGCATTGCTATTACTTTCCAACATAACAATATTATTTATTCCTCTGTAACTTGTATTGTTATGCTTCTCAGATATAAAGCTTCACTGTTCAAAATTTGTTGTTCATTTCCATTAAATAGCTTTGCTGTTCATTTCTGATAACTAGCTTTACTGTTTATTCCTTTCCTATAAGTATTTCATTTGCTTTATAATTTTATTGCAGAGAGCGTGTTTATTCTATTTCCATTAGCAGCATTATTGATTTAACTCAATTACCATTTCCAATTAGTTGCTTTATCATGGAGTGTAAGATCATCAACTGTAAAGGACATTGGCTATTACTGTCTAAGTTCTCATATTGAGGATCTTGTTTATGCTTGATTCCATTTACATCAGTTGACAGAGGAAAGAGTTATTACTACTACATCCTTCACTGATGATTTCTGAGTGAGTGATTAGATTTTACAGCTTTAAGTTTCATGTCATTGCAATTATATTTCATTTTCAAGCATCTGTTTACTCTTGTATTTGAAACAATGTACTGCAAATTGGAGAGCATTACTCCTAGATTAAATTGCCGCCTCGGACTAATTACACTCTTGAGATAAAAATTCGTACCTAGATTGATAATTAATGTAGAATAAATAGGAGTTAAAAAGAAACCTTTTATACCTCAACACCCTCTTAGCACCAGAAGGAAAACTCACCCAATTCTGCTTCCCATATGCACAATGTTCACAGAAATTGAAAACTAGTGAGAAATTAGACATACCTTCTACCATATCATTACCACGCAGTATCCGAAGGCCCTTATCTCCAATATGTCCAAGCCTTTGATGCCATAGCATGGTCTTTTCTCTAGAGACCACTAGGATTTCTGCTCCACTTTTAGGAACCACAAAACTCTTGAACCCATCAATAAAAGTGCTACCCTAAAGCTTGTACATAGTTCCAATCCGAACTCTCCACATTAATACTAGTGCTCCCTGAACCATCTTGCATGTATATTTATCGAACACTATTTTTACACATGCATCATCCATCTTTCTTACAAAAATCATATTTATGTCCAATGCATGAATATGTAGAACACTAGGAAGTGTTATAATCCTTCCACCTTGCTGCTTCAACTTTAATTTTCCATGTTTGATGATTATGACCTTCCTATCATCCCCTAAGAAGACATCACCACCATCATATTTCTCATACTCACAGAACCACTCCATATGGGGAGTGAAGTGAAAGGATGCACTTGAGTCAATCAACCGTGCCTCATGATCTACATGTGTATTTGAAGAAGAAGCCAAATACACATCCCCACCTTCATCTGAGGTGGTTTTTTCCTCTGCAGAAGGAGAATCATTGGATTCCTTTCCTTTCTTAGGAGCTTTAGATCTTCATTCCTTTCTGAATTTCCCTTCTTTTCCTCATTTCCAGCACACCTTTACAGGCCAGGAGATTTATATCTCCCTTTAGATTTAGATCTCCCAATCGAAAAATTATTTTTGTTTTTGTTCTGGGACCTTCCTCATACATATAAGGCATCTCCATTCTATCCCTCCATATTTCTCCGTCTCATTTCCTCCGACAGATAGGCTGAGACAATTTCATAAAAATTCAAGGTAGTTGTATTGCTACCTATTGCAATAACCATACTGTCCCACGAATCTAGTAGAGAACACAAAAAACGGATGCACTTATCTTGCTCTAAGATTTTAATATCAACAGATGACAACTGACTTACCACAATATTGAATGCATTCAAATGCTCTGTCACCAAGTCTCCATCCTTTATTGTCGGGTTATACAACTTTTTCCGTAGGAACAATTTATTCACCAGAGACTTAGATTGCTACAAAGTCCCTAACTTGATCCACAAAGTCTCCATCATAGCTTCCCCATATACATTCAACAATATTGAATCTGAGATACACAACTGTATTGTTCTTTTTGCATTTTGATCTAACTTCACCCAGTCTTCATCTGACATTGCCATTGGTTTAGTACCTGGATCTACCGTGAACCACTGATATTTATCCACCAGCAGATCCTCCATATTGAGCTTCCACAACTTAAAACTCCGACCATTAAATTTCTTGATCTCTATCTTTCTACTGCTCGCCATCTTCTGTCACCGCAAGAATCAATCTCACAGATCTCCCGCTGAACAGGGTCTACCACAGGCCTGAGAAAAAAACCCCTAAGAAACAAAGGCATCCCCTTGAAGCCAAAACAACTTTGATACCAAATTTAGGTTTCAACCCTGTACAGAAATTATCTGCAAATGAATTCTAAGAAAAATAAAATAAACAATAGCGAGAGCATAAACATAAAACATATATACATAGATATTTTTCCCCTGGATCCAAAATTGGGACTACCAGCTTGATTTTTCATTATATTCCTTTTAGTGTTACAAAACATATATATACATGCTGAAGCATTCATAAACCCTAATCCATTAACCCCTAATTAGAAGATAACGATAGTTCCCTTGAACAGATCTACAAAAGACCAAGGGCTGAAAATCATCATGCCCCAAAACCATGTGCAAACCCATGCACAAAACCATAGGCGGGACCACCCAAGGTGTATGGGCTTGATACTGCTAGGAGATGCTTAGATAGGGCCCACAACCAGGAGATTTATAACAAACACTTTAATTCTTTAGGAGGTAGGGACTGAACACTTGACTTACGAGCATCTAAGACTTTACTTATTTCTTTCCTTATGAAGTTCTCCAAGTAACACATCTTATCTTTCGGGCGTCACTATGAAATTATGGAGGGAGCCTTTTTAAGGTTACAACTCTTTACAATTTCGGATGAAGGCACTCAGGCCAAAGGCACGGGGACTTCTTAAGTGAATCAATTTGAATATAGAAAAAAAAGAGCTTGTAACCCCTCCGAACCCTGGAAAACAAAGGAAAGCTTGTAATATTCCCAAATTTTCACATCATATTTGGAATATTAGAGTCCTTGATTTTCTTAATAAATTAAATAAATGAAAGGGTGGAGGGACCCACAAACCTCAAAGATGAATAAAAACCACTTTTAAGTGTGTATGTGGATATTTTAGATCTAGATCTAGAATCATGGAGTAGTGGAGTAGCTCCATTTATGGAGATCATGTCTCATTTTTGAGATAGATTATGGAGGATGAAACAGTCAAATAAGATCATGGATCTTAAATATAAAATCATGAGGACCTTTGAGAAGGTCAACTGAGATCATAGTGCATTCAAAGAAGATCATGAAGCACTTATGATAAGATAGTGGAGGAAGTGGTGTATTTAATGCACACATGATGGAGAGGGTGATCATCCCATGTTAACATGATGGAGGACATGAGGCTATAGCGCAGTCAAACATGGAGACCATGTCCACATTTACAACATAGATTTGGAGTGGGCCCAAGCAATGGAAGGCTCATGCATATAATGAAGGTGAAGGCACAAAGGAAGGAATGATTTGGATTATTCACTTCTTGATCTGTTTAGATCTAGATTTGTCTTAGGACATTTCTATGCAGACTTGGGTTGTTTAGCAGAGTTTGTAGTGTTGTTTAGCACAGGGTGTTCCCGAGCAGGAATCTCACCTCTTTCTTTGAGTAGCTCTAGAAAGAGGATTGTTCTTCATTCCATATCAAGCATTAGTGCCATCTTCAGGAGGTTGTTTTTAGTATTCAACTAGGAAACTAGTGGAGGATTCATCCTACCACCTTGTTCTTCAGATCTAGCCTTTCAGGAGCACCACTTCTACATCCAACATTCAGGCCATTGGGTTTTACCTCCATGCAGCAACAGTCCCTTCAAGGATTGTGCTGTTCATTCTTGTAGATCTATTGGAGGAAGGAAGTTTCCAGTATTTCAGCTGGAAATCCTATGAGGGATAACCTCCTCACATTGGATCTATTGTTTCCATCACTGAGGAGTTGATTTGACATATCTAGCAACAGGCTAATGAGCCTCCCTCTCTGACAGCGTAGTTTTCTGAAGTTGTTGTTCATCCAGCAACTAATTTTAGTGGAGGAGATTGGAGGAGCTAGATATTGATCTTTTAGGCCAAAGATCTAGTGAACGGATCAACCCTTATTGCATAGATCTGATTGTGCATCATTGCAGTCATCATATTATCAGATCTAGCTTCAGATTTTCATTCCCAGTAGCATATATGTGAAGCCCTAGGAGGGTGGTTTTCTTAGACTTACAGATCTGAGAGATCCCTTCTGGGTTATCTTGGGAATCCATCATTGAGCCTAGATCTACAATTTCAGCATCATCGGAGCTCCCATTGTGCCTAGATCTAACTTTCTATCTTACATGCAGTTTGTAATATCCCAAAACTGGGATTGCACAGCAAGCCTGCTGAAATAACGCACTCCTGAGAAATATCTGCACAGAAATGAGTTTACAGCTCTTGGATCCCTTATATCATCTCATCTAAGATCTAAATCCAAAAGGAGAGAAAAAACAAATCAAACTAGGTGGGTTAAACAGATCTCCCACAACCTAGTCTAGCTTAAAAACACCCAAAGAGAGGAGCTGCAGCTATATGCAATGGACTGCTTCAGAAATAATGCAGATCCACTGAAGCAGGCCATTAAGCTGATATGGAGGTTCAAATATCATTTATATAACAGAAAATCAGATTTACATTACAGCCCATACATTGTACAAGAGAGAGAATAAAAGTATACAGGAGAAATCCTCAGGAATGAGGTGCTACAACCATAAGAAAAGTCTGCGGAAACTTGAAAGTGTTATTTTAAGGGGTTGAAGTAGAATTTTATTAACACTCAAATCTAGAGCAGATCTGTACATAAAAATATAGATCTATATCATATCTATGTATAGGAAGAGCTCATCTATACATTCCCCTTGGGGTTTTGTGCAGATCATGAAGCACAAAGAGTAGATCTGACATCTAAAGTTGCAGATATGTAGAAATATTCAGAAATTACTGAATCATATAATATAATAGTAGATCAAATTTGAAAAAAACATGGATTGGTTGGCCAATCCATGGATCACCACAGTGAGAGGGAAGATCCTAACATCGGAGATCTCTCCTCCAATATGCAGACAAAACACCCTGCAAATCCTCTTTTGAAAATAACGTAGTCCAGGGAGAGGAACTACATTGTAGGCTCTAATAATGGTTTGTCCTGATGCCAAGGTCTGGATCTAAAGCTCAATCAGCTAATGCACTCTTCTAGGAGGTTAAAATACACACTCACTGAGAAGAGGCACTAGTAAAATCTAGATTTGGGCAGATCTAGTGTCTTCCACTTGCTGCAACTCACAAGGACAACCCAACCCTTAATAGAATCAGTGCTATAGGTGTAAGGTGAAGCTTGGCCCAAGCCTGACAGTGGACAATATGGAACAAGTCTCCTCCAAGAGCTGCTCAAGGAAGGAGGTGGGAATTTTGAATAGGAAAACCCAGAGAGGAGTGTCTAAACAGACAATACCTTCATAAAATAATATCTTCAACAGCCCCTTCAAGCTGCTCTCCTCTTCCTTTTATAAGATTGGAGTCTTGTAAAACCCTAAACCACTTCATTATTTTAGCTCCTTTCACATGTATAATCTCCTTCTAGAACTATGTTGTCCCTCAAGGAGGTTCAATGCATCTAGACTGTGTTGTTGATATAGTCAAAGTTGACTTGGTCAAGTGATCAACCTCTTTCACACTCAAGTTTGTTTTATAAAATGGCCCAAATTTATCCATGTTCACATTGGGCATTGATTTATTTTGTTATTTTCAGGAGTTTTACATGTCCTCCTTTACATTTTATTCATCAATATGAAGTGCAAACAAAACAAGGAAAAATAGAATATTCCCATTAGCTTGGGCTAATTGGGAATATTACAGTCCTCCCCTCCAAGATGTTTCTTGTCCTCAAGCAACTGATAAGGTGAGTGCTGCAAAATCTCCCCTCCTTCTCTTGTGGCCTCCTCATCTAATAGTCTCCACCATTGCTTCAGAATTTCTGCATGGATTTCATCTCTCAATGGTTCCTCCCAAGTGTGCAAGTTGGCCTTTGGTGGATAAACCCAATGGCCTCCCTCATGAAAGAATGGAAGGTCTATGTGGAAACCTTCTTTCTGATCCATAGCCTCCTCAAGATAGAAGTGATGACAACCATGGGGAATTTCATCATCCATGAAAGACTCCCATCTCCATGCTATCATCCAAATGAAGTGGATCACCTCCCAGCTTGGCAATCCATAGAAAATTTCCTCTCCAATACATAGGAGATTCATGCCCTCAACAAACATATGGTTCACCTCACCAAGAAGAAAGTAGTCTACCATAGTCGCCATATAATGTCTCATGCTCCCATTGAAGCATGTAGTGTAGAAAGAGTGGGAGACTCCTCTCCCCAATGACACATCCCACCAATGTGCCACTCCTCTAACCATGTTCCCAAGAGCAAGAACATCCCCAACATATGGAATCATGATTAGAATCATGCTAGCTACCATGTATGATAAAGGAGAAGGAAGATGTTTCCTCATGTGCAACCAACGCAGTTTCACCCTTAACTGCCATAGAATAGGAGATGACAAGTGCCTCCCCCAACACTTGTTTTCTGCCCCATCCTCCTCGAGTGCTTGGAGAAGGTGTATCATAATTGGTGTAAAAGAATCACACCATGAAGGATATAATAATTTCCCAAGAGCCTCCAAGGGATGACCTGCATCAACATAGTTCATGGCCTTGAGTGACCCGTGAAACCCATCATAAATAGTGCCCTCGCTTGGAGCAATGTCCTCCAAATGAGTGTTAGAGAAATATAAGCATATAGGAGATACATCATAATATTCAGAAAGACAAGTCCCTCCATATGATTGTTTTATATTAGTGAGATGACTCATGGATGAGTTCCCTCTTACACTCAATGAGTAAGGAGGTGTGAATGATGGCTCTTCCCAAGAGCTATATTCCTCCTTATCTAAAAATTATTCCATGCACTTCTTCATATGAGAGTGCACCTCTTCTTTGAAACCTTCCCACATGAATCCATCTAGGATAGTGTGATATGCTCTAATGAAAATAGTGGGTTTGGAAAGTAGGATCTCATAGGCTGCATTCAATAGTTCCTCCTTGATCTTGGAGCGTTGTGTAACCAGCTCCAAAAAGAGAAGAAAAGAGATATCAACACCTTAGAAATGAGCCACTTCGAGGGGGAAACCTCCAATACATTACATAAATGAACAATTCTTGGATGATACAATTTACAAAACCTCCTTTCTATATATAGGAGTCCATGGGGCCATAATGTAATCCTGGTGGGCCACAATGTAATCCTAGCCGACCTAACAATAATAATTTAAGGGCACAATAATAACAAAATGGGGGTTACAAGGGTACAATAATAACAGTAAGGGGTTTACACTAACAATAATAAGGGGCTATACTAGTGATATAGGGACCTAACATGCCCCTCTCCTTCAAAAAAGTGTTGTCCTCAACACTTGAGTAGCTCCGGGTGCTTCTGTATAAAATTCTCATCCTCCCATATAGAATCTTCAGTGGGTAAGTTCTTCCACTTGATGAGATACTCTGAAATTGATCGATTCCGTAGCTGTCGAGTTCTTGTTTCCATGACCGCTTCAGGTTCGAATATGATTTTTCCTTCCTCATCAAGTTCTGGCAATATTGTTTGAACTGGAAGATTTTCACCTATAACCTTTTTTAAGCATGAAACATGGAAAACTGGATGTACTCGCGAAGAAGCAGGAAGCTCCAATTTGTATGCCATAGAACCGATCTTTTGCAACACCTTGTAAGGACCATAGTACTTTGGTGATAATTTATTATCCTTCTTAGCTTGCTTGAGGGACATTTGTTTGTATGGTTGTAGCTGTAAAAATACCCAATCTCCTACATCAAAACTTCTCTCATTGCGATGTTGATCTGCCTGTTGTTTCATTCGATTTTGTGCCAAATTTAGGTTATCCTTTAAGAGTTGGAGAACTTCTTGTTGATGCTCGATGTGATCTTCCACTGCTTGAACCTTAGAATTTTCTCTTAAATATGATGCGATGGATGGTGGATGATATCCATAAAGTGCCATAAATGGGGTCATTTTTGCTGCAGTATGGAAGGAAGTGTTATACCACCATTTAGCGAGAGGTAACCACTTGACCCATTGTGTTTGTTTATCAGATACAAAACAATGAAAATATCCTTCCAAACATTTATTTACTATCTCAGTTTGACCATCAGATTGAGGATGATAAGATGAGCTATGAGCTAATTGAGTACCCAAACAAGAAAATAACTCCGTCCAAAAATTTCCAGTAAAAATGGGATCTCTGTCGCTCACACTAACCCTTGGGCTTCCATGTAGCTTTTGAATTCTGTCCATAAATGTAGTAGCAACTGTACTTGCTTTAAATGGATGAGATAATGCACAAAAGTGTGCATACTTGGTAAATCTATCAACTACCACCATGATGACACTCTTTCCTTCGGACTTAGGTAAACCTGTGATAAAATCCATTGAAATCTCCTCCCAACGTTGACTTGGAATGGATAAAGGTTGTAGAAGTCTCGGGGTCTTAATTGTCTCAACTTTATTCTGCTGGCAAACCAAACATTCCATCACAAAATTTTGAATATCAGATTTAAGGCCATCCCAAAAAAATTCTTTCTTCACCCTGTGGTAAGTTTTTAAAAATCCTGAGTGTCCTCCTAAAGGAGAAGTGTGCAATTCGAGAAGAATCTTTTGTTTTAGTTGGGAATTCTTACAAAGATATAAGTGATCTTTGTACCATAAGGAATCATTTTTCCAAATAAATGTATCAGATGTACTAGGATCTTGCTGCAAATTTTCAATGAGTGTCCATACATCTTTGTCCTTCTTCCATTCATCTCTTGCTTCAGTTATCCAATCTGGTTGGATAATATAAATGGCACAAAGCAATGCTTCCACCTCTTCATTCTTTCTTGAGAGTGCATCTGCAACAACATTAAGCTTTCCTTTTTTTTAGATTATTTCAAAGTCATAACCCAACATCTTTGTGACCCATTTTTGCTGCTCTTCTGAAGATAGTCTTTGTTCCAAAAAGTGTTTAAGACTGTCATGATCAGTTTTTACCTTGAAGTGTCTTCCCATTAGGTAAGTTCTCCATTTCTTTAGTGCATGCAGTATTGCTAACATTTCATTCTCATAAATAGGTTTCTGTAAATACTTTCCTTTGATTGGACGACTTTCAAAAGCAATGGGTCTTCCTTCCTGCATTAAAACAGCACCAATTCCATTTCCTGAGGCATCACATTCCACAATAAAGGTTTTTGTGAACTCTAGCGTAGCTAAGACAGGCGCTAGGCACATTGCCTCTTTAAGATGTTCAAAGACCTTAATTTCTTCAGGAGTCCATGAAAATGCATCTTTCTTCAATAGTGTTGTTAGAGGTGCTGCTATTCTCCCATAATTCTTAACAAACTTGCGATAATACCCTGTTAACCCGAGAAATCCTCGCAACTGCTTTATGGTTGTGGGGACTTTCCATTCCTTAATGGCTTTAATTTTGTTAGGGTCTACTTTAGCACCCTCGTGAGATACAATATGACCCAGATATTCCACCTCTTGTACTCCAAAGAAACATTTGGATGTTTTTTCATATAATTGTTTCTCCTGCAATAGTTTGAGCACCCTGTCAACATGTTCAACATGATCCTTCCAAGACCTGTTGTAGACTAGTATATCATCAAAAAATACTAGCACAAATTTTCTAAGGAAGGGTTTGAAAATGGAATTCATCAACCCTTGAAATGTAGAAGGTGCATTGGTAAGGCCAAAATGCATGACCAAAAATTCATAATGACCATCATGAGTTCGAAATGTTGTTTTTGGAATATCTTCAGTCTTCATTCTAATTTGATGATATCCTGAACGAAGATCCAACTTGGTAAAATAAATTGCTCCATGTAATTCATCCAATAATTCATCAATCACAGGAATGGGAAATTTCTCTTTAATGGTGAGCTTATTGAGCTCCCTATAATCCGGACACATTCGCCATGATCCATCCTTCTTGTGTACCAATACTACCGGAGCAGAGAAAGAACTTTTACTAGGTTGAATTATACCCGGCTCTAACATTTCTGCAATCATACGTTCAATTTCACTCTTTTGGACGTAAGGATATCTATAAGGCCTGATGTTTGGAGGAACACTTCGTGGAATCAAATGAATAGCATGATCATGATCACGAATAGGTGGGAGTCCTTTGGGAGTTTCAAACACCTTGGAATGTGTTAGCCACCCATATTTTTCTGTCATATCAGCTGGTGGCTAAATGATTCTTACAGCCTTCAAGAAAAAAATCCAGTCCTGAAATTGTTGGTGCTTGAAGTCTTTTTGATGAATCCATAACTGCTGGTTAATCTTCACAGCTGTTTCCCTCTTCAAAACCTCTGATATCCTGCAAAAATCCAAGTAAAAAACTGCTGCATTGCCCTTTTCCCCCTCCCTTTCTTACAAGCTAACCCCATTTTCCACTTTCCTTTTTCCCATGAAAACCCCACAAAACCATATGTTTTCCCCTATCCCTTCATAAATTTCATTTCTTAAGGTTAAAAATCCACTTTTTAAACCTTCTCGGAACCTTAAATCCTTTGGAAAATCATTGAAAAACCATAGAAAATACATATTTTTGTGTATTAAGGTTTTTAGCCCCTGCGGGCTAAGCCCCTCCCCCTTTTCGTCCATAAGCCCGAGCGCTAGAACTGCGCCCGAAGCCAAAAAGGCGCTTATCCTTTCATATTAAATTTCTCCGCCAAAAACAATAAAAACCTTTGTAAAATCATTATTTTTGGGTTTGTATTTTGTTTTCCAAAGTTTTTGCCCGTACGACGATGGAGCAATCTTAGCCGTCGATCTGCTCTGTAGATCCGACAGAGCGGAGCGCGACTTGCCCGTGGCCCCCACTCCCCATGCTGTTTTCCGAAATCCCACCGATTTCATTCCGCACCACTCTTCGCCGGATGGTGGTTTTCTCCCGTCGGCCAGCGATTCCATACGCTGGCCGACACGTGTCCTCGACACTGTTTCAAAACCACCGCGCGACCGAAACATTTCGTGCATTAAATTTCGTACCAGAGACGCCTAGCGGAATTCACCTCCGCCGTCCGATCTAACCCCTCCCATCCGACGGTTGTCAATCCTCCGATCTGCTCGACCGTTAACCAACCTGCTCGCCGTTTAGCTAGGCCCCCGCGCGACAGAAAATCAATCTCCGCCGTCGATCTCTGCAGATCGACGGCTCACATTTAAACTCCTAATTCCATTACCTGGTCAACACTTTTCCTCTGACCTTCTGTTACCCAATCCCAGCCGTCGATCATCACGCGATCGACGGCTCAGATTCATCCTTATCCATTGATATCCCCGTTCACTCTTGACCGTCGATCTCTACAGATCGACGGTCCAGACTTAATCTCCTTCTGACCTATTCCACGATCACCCAGATTTGATCCCGGCCATTGGATGATGCCATCCGACGACCCACGCTCCTCCGCACAGTCCCCGATGCAGATTGACCCATACGCAGGATTATATAACGTTTTTTCATGTTTTTGCAGGTTTAAATGTATTTTCTGTCATTTCCAAAGAAGATTCGGCGACTGAGGGTGACGACCCTCCCTTGATTTGATTCATCCGAGGAAATCATCCACAGGGTTTAAAATCACGTTATATTTATTTTTTCACAAGCATTGATGCCTTACATACCCTGCGTAGCCCTGCACGACAGAAAAACCATGAAGATCAATGCAAAGAAAGAGTATCAGATGTTGAAGACCAAAAATGAACCAGAACATCAGATTAGTGGACAGATTTGTGGGGATTAAGGCTAAGACAGTTATCAAACGCCTAAATCCCCTGATCTAAAACACATATTAAAGGAAAATCTAAAGTGTTTTATCAGGAAACCCTTCATCGCCACAGATGGAAGAAAATTGATTCTTCCCAACAACTAAAGCGCCACCTATGCCTCAAAGTATTCAATCAAGAACTGAATTTATTGATCAAAGTCAGATATTTTACCTCAAAAGCAGTCGTGGGGTTATTTCTGCAAAGGATTTAGTGACAGAAGGTCGGCAGAGTAACCTTATCATCACACAGAGCCGCAAATGTCAACAGAAGCTCCCACTGAGCTTGAATCATAAATGTAAATCAATTAATGCAGTAAAACACCTGTATAGTTTCTTCATTTGAGCCCCTGTGGGCCAAAAATACATTAACTCTGCATTTATTGTATTTGAGATCTTTTATTCAGATCTCACCTCCTCATCCTTCTATTAATACTTCAGTAGAAGATGAGTGAGGGGTTGGTTGGTTGTTAATGTAATTGCTGAAGCATTGTAATTGTAACTGAGCTGAAGACCCTTGATTGTAGATAGGATTTCACTAGCTCTTGGAGCTCTGCTTCTAATAGATAAGTTAGGTTTTGAAAGAAAGATGAATTGACACACTGGATTTGAAGATTGTAACCAGTTTGGAGCATCAATACAAGTTGATTTATGGGATCCTGGTCTATGCTGACGGTGATGTTGTTCTTATTGTAACTTGTGTTTTATTTCTGTTTCCGTTTTGTTTCATTTTCTGCTGTAAAGAACAGTTTAAACAGAGTTAGGACCTATTGTATACCAGTAACCTTCTTTGGCTGAGAAATATTTATTTAGATGTTTTCTTCTATCTGTGTTATTTGGAAATGATTAATTCAGTTTAGGCATAGGCATGTTGGTGTTCCCTCATCTTATTGCCTTGACTAAATGTTATTTTTAAATGTTACTTTCAATATATGTTGTGTGAAGATGAACTGAGGAAATTAAGATTAGCCCTGAGTCCCTTTCCTATTTGCTCAACTATTTGATTGTTTCCCTTAGGATGTGTTAAAAGCTGACTAGTTTCAAAGTACTTATCAGATCTTAGGCCGTTCTGTGTTATCTCTGTGATTGTCTTGGAAGTGTCCAAGTAAAGAAGATCTAGGAGATTATTTGTGGTGAGCCCGGCCCGCTAGCCTCTACTCCAAAGGTTGCCTTCAAGTTTCCCTTTGTTTCTTATGTGTTTTCTATTGGAAGTGTATCAAAGGCTGGCTAGTTTCAAAGTACTTACCAGATCCTAGTTTTCTTTCATGTCTTTCTTAAGTTCCTGGTCAAAGGCTGGATAGTTTCAAAGTGCTTACCAGATCCTAGGCTTCTCTTTGTTCTGCATCTGTTTATTTTCCCCTTCTTATTGTATCACTCCATTCCATAAGTCAAACCTTAAAGAGATCCTTAGGCATAGATGACTTGCCCCATAGACCACTCTTGAACCTGATTTGCTTCAATTAAATCCTCTTATGACTCCATTGCCCAATGGACTGAAAACCTGCCATCATTTTTCATCTTAGCTAAAGCTTACTCTTGTTGCTTGCAACTTCTCACTTTTGAACCTATTTGCATATAGATCTTTCCGCCTCAGACAGCAACTATGTTCAACCATCCAAACACAAAACCAAACCCTTGAACTTCATAACTAGCCTAATATCATTACTTTAAGCTTTCAAATACAAATCCATCTTTGTACACATTGGAGAGATCCCTCTCCGGATTCAGGAGGGCTAGATCCTAGAATCCCAAAGTTGGTTGAAATGATGTTAACTCTGTGATCAGACTTTTGCCAATCTTGCTTATTACAGAGACCTAACATTTCTAGCGACTCCACTGGGGAATGGACCCCGAATAATTTTCATTTAAAGATAATCATACGACATCAGAGATTTGGTTCATAGAGAATTTTCTTTATTAACCAGCTGGAGACACCTAACATTTCTGGCGACTCCGCTGGGGAACGGACCCCGAATAATTTTCATTTAAAGATAATCATACGACATTAGAGATTTGGTTCATAGAGCATTTGCTTTATTAACCAGCTGGAGTCACCTAACATTTCTGGCGACTCCGCTGGTGTATATTTTTGAGTTCATAGTTGCTTGGCCAGCTTTTATAGACTCTTTAGTTTTCCATACAACCATAGAAACTCAGAAAAACCCAAAAATATTTCATATTGGTATCTAATAAACATGGTGGTGGAACCATAAAACATTTTACCTCCTTTGGGGCTAAAAATTTTCCACCTAGCGACTCCACACTCTGAAACTCCCAGAAGACCAAATGACTCCACTAGTAGAAGACCCTGAACTGATTGACCAGACACAGTGACCTCTTTCTGGATTTACAAACATGATTCCAAGAATACAACGAAGATATGCCCCAATGAGTAGAGATCATATCCCTGGGTTTCCACATAAGATGCCCCAGGTGAATTGGGATGACAACCTGCCTCTTTTTCAAGGCGAAAAGTTTGATGACCCTCTATTACATCTCATCAAATTTCATATACATGTATGGAGGTTGAGAGTTGAATGGCATGAAGACTGCCTAATGAAAATGTTCATGTTAACATTAGAAGGAAAAGCTAGGGATTGGTATGAATGCTTAAGATCTAGTATTTTGTTTTCTTTAAGAGACCTTGAATATGTGTTCTATGAGAACTATGAAGAAAATGCTACGTCATTATCATGGGGTGTAATATATTATCATCCATCAAAAAACATCACCCAACACATTATAGATAATGAGGAAGCTTTGGAAGAGATGCATCCTGAATATCTTTTAACATCCATTCATGAGTTTAATCTCCTATTGAAAAAATTTAAGAATATAGATGAATCAGTTGAGGAAGAGATGATCCAAGAAATAATGGACGTTCCTCAAGATACCCCTGAAAACTCAAATATTGATTCATCATCCCTTATAGCTGAGGCTCAAGAAGACATCCAGCCTCAAAATCAGTCTTCACAAGAGACAGAGAATTGTTGTACTCCTATTCAAAGGAACCGAGAAACGTCTTCCCCTTTGACAGAAAAAGAGATAGATCAGATTATATATAAATAGTCGTTCTCTAAAATTTTTTGCGAAACAAACACTCTTGCCCATTCACATAGAGAACTTTGTTGTATAGATTTAGAAAGTTCTTTTGTAAATCAGAATGAAGAAAGACCTGCTGATAACCCAATATGTTCGACTGATGAAATTGTTTATTCCGATGATTTTCCAAATTTCGATCAGTCTGATGATGATGATGAGTTTCAAGCAGA
The DNA here is from genome assembly GCA_034641835.2 of Pinus albicaulis. NCBI lineage: Eukaryota > Viridiplantae > Streptophyta > Pinopsida > Pinales > Pinaceae > Pinus > Pinus albicaulis. The sequence goes on from CM076581.1 coordinate 1,677,700,096, forward strand.
AATTAATCACGCAGGGCAACCTGCGTTCGATTGGTGTTATGAGTTTCACCATCATCAACTTGAAAGCAGAAATCACCCATTTCAATCCATCACTAATGGCTTTCACATAATTGAAAATCAGCAGCCTTTCAACTCAGAAGGTGAAGAGAAGAGCAATAAAGAAATTTTTGAGCAAAAGGATCTTCCTCTTGAAAAAGAGGAAACCTTTAAGTACTCCCCTGCTCAAGAATATAATAACCTCTTCACAGAATTTAGTCCACTGAATACGAGCATACAAGGGCCACAAGAGGACAACACTGTCAAATATGATGAGTCCTCTAGTTCAGAAGATGATGAAGATGAAGGAGAAAAACAAATAGAAGACTATCCTACTGTGGATATATCATCTTCTCAAGAAGAAACTTCTCCCTTCACTGATATTAGTCTGTCATTTAAAGAGCCTGAATTTATATCAGAAGCAAGCATAGATTCAAAGAAAGAAGATATTTCACTGTTTGCTATTTTGCAGGTTAAGAATGATGATACTTCCAAGCTACATACTGAAGAGATAGTCCTCAAAGCTTATGTCTTGGAAGTAGATGATCTACCAATTGTGGAGGACCAAAAGGAAGAGAATCTTCATCTTTTCTTTGTTGATCCTATGGAAGAGTGTGTGGAAATCCTGACTGGCTCAAATTATCAAGCATTGATCCTTTGCAAAAGCCAGAGACATGAAAAGCTGTCACCTTCTGTGATAGCCTCGGTTTTGAAGATTAATCTTAAAAATATACTATGGATACCTCTGACAAGCAGCCAGAGTTTCTTCTTCTTCTTGACATTACTCAGCTGGCTGCATTGGCACTTTTGTATCATATGAATATGTAAATACTCCATGTCTAGAATAGGTTAGATAGGAATGTCAATAAAGCTCAGTTCCGAGCATGTAATTAGTTGTTGTTTTCTGCTTTGGAGAAAAAATCAAGGATTAAAAAATACAAAAACAAAGAAAGAATGAAAAGAGGGCAGAAATGAAAACAAGAAAGGCACAGCCCCATGCCAAAAAAGAGAAATAAATCTGAAAGTGTGCAAGCTCAAATGCCACTCCTCAAAACACACTTCTAGTTAGTCAAACTGTTTAATCTTGACTAATTAGCTTTGAATTTATTGCTGATAGGGTAGAAAATGTGATTTTCCAAACTATTCAATCTTGGCTTATTAGTAGATAAATTAGGATAGAAATTGAAGGTTCAAATAAACTCAAAATCTGAACCAAAGTTTCCAAATAGATGATGACTCAAAATTGTTTTATCTTTGAGTCAAAGAAAGTGTAAATCTGGTTCTAATCAGCTCAAAATCTGAACCAGAACAAAAGCAAAGAAAGAGCTCAAAGAAAAAGCAAAAACAGAGCTATGAAAAAGATGAAGGAAGTGCTCAACTTTCAGATCTTAAGCCTTCCATTTTTTTATTTTAATTTCCTGCAAAATAATGTCTATGTGCAGCTTGTTTTTATGCCATAGATCACAGCAAGCCAAATAGTTTAATCTTGACTTGGCTGTTTTTAAATTTCTGCTTTAGAATTTAGAGAATGAAAGCCTGTTGGACAGTTTAATCCCAACAGACAGTAGAATAGGTAGAGAAATATTTGAGCTCAACTGTTTAATCTGAGTTCAAGGAGAAATAAGGAGTAGAAGTAGATTATTTTTTATGCTTTCAAAAGAATAAAATGTTGTGAAAAGAGTTTTCCAATCCAAGTGCACTCTGATGAAGAAAAAATGTTAGATCAGTAGGATTGGGTAGGTAGAAGTTGTATTGATGAAGTCCATTTGTTCTTTCATAACTGGTATTATTTTTCAGAGCAAAGCAAGAGCAATTCAAAGGACGAGGCACATGGTCAACATTCCAGAGAAATCAAGTCTGAATTCTTGATGCCTTCAAGAAGACACCATCCCCAAGTGGAGCCACTGTTAGCCACCCATATTTTTCTATCATATCAGCTGGTGGCTAAATGATTTTTGTAGCCTTCAAGAAACAAATTCAGTCCTGAAATTGCTGGTGCTTGAAGTCTTTTTGATGAATCCATAACTGTTGGTTAATCTTCACAGCTATCTCCCTCTTCAAAGCCTCTGAAATCCTATAAAAATCCACAGTTGGATACTTCTGCAAAGGACCCTTTTCCCTTTTTCTTCTTCCCACCACTAACCTCATTTTCTATTCTCCATTTCCCATGAAAACCCCAAAATTTCATGTTTCTCCCTTTTCATTTCATTAAAATCCCTTTTATAAGGTTAAAACCCACTATTTTGACCTTATCGAAAACCTTCATTTCCCTTTGAAAACCATTAAAAAACCATAGAAACGCACATTTCCTATGCGTTGGTCTTAAGCCCCTTAGGCTAAGCCCCCTACCTCTTTTCCTCGATGCACCCGAGCGCCAGAACCAACTGCAAGACCCTCGGGCACTTGTCCATTTTAATATTATTTCTCCGCTCAAAAACGTTTAAAAAACCTTTGAATGTTATAAAAACCCGTCATTTCATTATTTTTATTAAAAACCCGCCCATGCAATTGTGGAGCGATCTCAGCCGTTCATCCAATCCACAGATCAATGGCGCGGAGCGCAACTTACCTTGTGGAACCCGCCTTTCCTCGCGCTGTTTTCCAAAACCACGGTTTATTCCGCACCACTCTTCGGGCAAAGGTTGTTTTGGCCCGAGGCCCAACGATTCCACACACCGCCTGATGCGTGTCCTCCGCCCTGTTTCAAAACCGCCGCATAAAGTCAGTCCCCCGCGCATTATCCGTCAGACCATAACCGCCCAGCGGAATCGATGATAGCCGTCCGATCTGGGCCCGATGATCCAACGGTCAGCGCTAACCAGAGTTGCGCGATGGGTAACGAAGGTGCACGCGGGCTAAACAGGCCATGACCGCGCGGAAATCACATCTCCGCCGTCGATCTGATCTAATTGACGGTCCAAAACTCATCCTCCAGATTCCCTCCGTTTGACTTTCAACGCCCCCTGATTTCATCTTGACCATCCAAACTGAATCAGATCAACGGTGCAGTTTCACTATGGAGGTATGCCCCCGAAATTTTTCCTCCGTACATCCGAACCCCTCGTAGTCATCCCCGACCATCGATCTCAGCGCGAATCGACGACTCTGATTTAATCCTCCTCCCCCCTTGCTTTTTTGACCATTCTGAGATTAAATCCCAGCCGTTGGATGATTCCATCCAACGGCCCACGCTCCTCCACACAGTCCCCGATACAGTAAACAAAATACGCAAGATTATATAACGTTTTTTCGTGTTTTTTGCAGGTTTGAATGTATCTTCCGTCATTTCCAAAGAAGATTCGGCGACTGAGGGTGACGACCCTCCCTTGTTTGATTCCTCCGAGGAAATCATCCACAGGGTTTAAAATCACGTTATATTGATGTTTTCACAGGCATTGATGCCTTACATACCCTGCGCAGCCCTGCACGACAGAAAAACCATGAAGATCAATGCAGAGAAAGAGTATCAGATGTTGAAGACCGAGAATGAACCAGAACAACAGATTAGTGGACAGATTTGTGGGGATTAAGGCTAATATAGTTATCAAACACCTAATCCCCGATCTAAAAACACAATTTGAAGGAAAACCTAAAGTGTTTCATCAGGAAACTCTCCACCGTCACCAAAAGAGACAGATTCATTCCTCCAAGCAACTAAAGCGCCACTTGTGCCTCAAAGCATTCAATCAAGAACTGAATTTCTTGATCAAAGTCATATATTTTACCTCAAAGCAGCCGAAGGGTTATTTCTCCAAGGGATTTAATGACAAAAGGATGACAGAGTAACCCTATCATCACACAAAACCGCAAATGTCAACAAAAGCTCCCACCGAGCTTGAATCATGAGTGTAAATCAATTAATGCAGTGAAACACCTGTATGGTTTCTTCGTTGAGCCTCCGAGGGCCAAGAAAGACATTAACCCTGCATTTATTGTATTTGAGATCTTTATTCAGATCTCACCTCCTCATCCTTCTATATATACCACAGCAGAAGATGAGTGAGTTGTTGGTTAGTTGTCAATGTAATTGCTGAAGCATTCTATGTAACTGAGCTGAAGGCTTCTGTTTGTAAATAGTGATTCACTGGCTCTTGGAGCTCTGCTTGTAACAGATAGGTTAGGTTGTGAGGAGAGATGAATTAAAAAACTGGATTTGAAGATTGTAACTGGTTTGGAGCATCAATACAAGCTGATTTATGGGATCCTGATCTATGTTGACGGTGATGTTATTCTCATTGTAACTTGTTGTTTTATTTCTGTTTTCATTTTGTTTCATTTTCCACTATAAAGAACAGTTTAAATAGGGTTAGTACCTGTTGTATACCAGTAACCTTCTCTGGCTGAGAAATCTTTATTTAGATGTTTTCTTCTATATGTGTTATTTGGAATGATTAATTCAGTTTAGGCATATGCATGTTGGCGTTCCCTCATCTTATTGCCTTGACTGAATGTTATTTTCAAATGTTACTTTCAATATATTTTGTGTGAAGATGAACAGAGGAAATTAAGGTTAGCCCTGAGTCCCTTTCTTATTTTCTCAACTATTTGATTGTTTCCCTTAGGATGTGTTAAAAGCTGACTAGTTTCAAAGTACTTATCAGATCTTAGGCCATTCTGTGTCATCTTTGTGATTGTCCTGAAAGCAACCAAGTAAAGAAGAGCTAGGAGAGGATTTGTGGTGAGCCCGACCCGTTAGTCTCTACTCCAAAGGTTGCCTTCAAGTTTCCCTTTGTTTTTCATATGTTTTCTATTGGAAGTGTATCAAAGGCTGGCTAGTTTCAAAGTACTTACCAGATCCTAGTTTGCTTTCATGTCTTTCTTAAGTGCCTGGTCAAAGGCTGGATAGTTTCAAAGTACTTACCAGATCCTAGGCTGCTCTTTGTTCTGCATCTGTTTATTTTCCCCTCTTAATGTATCATTCCATTCCATAAATCAAACCTTAAAGAGATCCTTAGGCATAGATGACTTGCCCCATATACCACTTTTGAACCTGATTTGCTTCAATTAAATCCTCTTATGACTCCATAGCCCAATGGACCTGAAACCTGCCACCATCTTTCATCCTGATCGAAGCTTACTCTTGTTGCTTGCAACTTTTCACTTTTGAACCTATTTTGCATATAGATCTTTTCGCCTCAGATAGCAATTATGTTCAACCATCCAAACACAA